>CAJQUW010002983.1:0-12012 GCA_907163375.1 Prostheceraeus crozeri | reverse complement strand
AATGAAACTTTCACAGAATGATGTACACCAGGGTTGTAACCGGTCAGGTTTTACTCGACCCAACCCAACCGGTAACCGGTGTGGAAAATCTCAACCCAACCGGCCGGTCGACCGGCAATTTTCTAATGACATGTTTTTTGCTCATATATATATATATATATATATATATATATATATATATATATATACAATACATTTTTATTTACGGTACTATTTTTATTATACATGTATATAGTTATGTATTGGTAATTATATTAGTAATATATTACGATTATATTATTATAACAATCATCATTTCAATTCATGAATTAAATATTAAAATGAAATAATTTAGAAAGTGGATCTGGCATTTACAGATACGTTACCAATGATTGTTTAATCTTTATCATGTGAGATTTAGTATTGCAAAAACGTACGTTCATGTCAGACTGAGTTATAATTACAAAATTAATTCATAAGAATTCTATGAATCAATATGAAAACTGATTGGATATGCAAGTAACATTCACGTCAACTACCAAAGACCATTAATATGAGCTTCTTTAAGCACAACTAAAGTTTCGACACTGCTTGCCGATAGTAAAGATCGATCGGAGGAGGCTATCTTTCCGGCGATAGAAAAATGTCGCTCACTTTCTCCGCTTGATGCTTGGGCCACGAAAATCCGACGGCTTATCTGCGATAACAGTGGAAATGCATCCCGCTCTCGCTGCCAAAAAATCAATGGATTCCTTGAATCCGAAGTTATTCGCTCACTTTTAGTATAGCGCTGAAGCTCATACTTCACTTTGTCCGATATACATGTATTCCTGTGAATAGACTCATTATCTGATGTAGGCCTACTATTTCTCATCGAGGCGAAGGGGTCAATTTCGGTAGTGCTATTTTCAACGGTAATCCTTGGCCGTTTCTCTACTCTTTCTTCCTCTTGTCTTTGATTTTGTGAATCATTGATTGTGAAAACGTCTGCTTCTGCACGTGAAGATTTGGCCATTGAGTCCTTCATCAAGGTATCGCATCATTATTCAAATAAAAGTCTATTGCCTGGAACCTGGTCTAAAACATTGTAAATCATGTGTGCCTTTATATTCCATAGTTGGAAGCTAAGTTTTCTTAATGTCATTATAAATTCTTCTCATGTCGTTATAACAAGGGGAATCGGTTATACCCTGTACAATTTAGCTCTAACTAATATATGAATAGTATCATGCGGCAAAGTCGCGGATACTATTCTAGAAATCAAACACGAATTAATTAATGAAATACACGTTACTTACACAAATCTCAGATATTTTGCTCATCATAAGGTGCCATCAGAAGAGAAAGAGTCCTGAACAGCATAAACGCGCTAGGCAATTGAACTATAGTATACGCCATCCTCGTACCACTGAACGCTTGAGTTGATTGGATTGACTCCGTGAGAATACCTGAACGATGTATGGATAAATAAGTCGCGAACAGCTGATTTAATACAGCAAAAATTCGCACTCTGCTTCTTCGAAGAAAAATCCATCATAAGCACATATTCTATCGTTGACAAAACATGCAAGTCTCAGCCATCGTGCAAAACCTGCTACAATGATTTGCATCCACAATCTAGTAATGAAAGTTTTTTCCGGTAGTAATCCAAATTCTCAAAAATATCATGAACTCGTTGGCGAATTTTCCCCGGTCTTTCGTTCATCCGGAAAAACGTTACATCCTACATAGGAAGTTTCAGTTTCCAACTATCCACTTATCCAAAGGCAGTTAGATCGAGATTGTGTCGTCGGTTATCAGCGTCTGACCAAATAGCATATACATCGATTTCACCGCGAGCGATTGTTCATATACTACAAAGCTTTTAGAGTTGATATGAAAAGACTGCATTGAAGTCGGTGCACACCTTCTTGTTGTATGACTTCATACCATATTGTCCGATAGAGCTGCAATTCGCACCGATGCATCATCGTGGCCACTGTTTTGAGACCTGTTTTCTCTACTGATCGATAACTCTAGAGAAACTGACAAACAAAATCATACGGCACGCGCTTGAAGAGCTCTTTACAGCTGATGTTATTCAACCTTATTGAAAATAGACGAACATATTCTACTTTTGAGTGAGCACTTTATTAGTCAATCCACTGATGTCTAAATTGATGTGATGACTGCTTGGGCATTCATACGTGTCCATGTAAGTGACTCAGACCAAAGTTCGTGTCGACGACCTCACAGGCACCTTGGCTATAGTCTAAGCCTCAGAACATGTTACACGAGCACCATATCCCAAAATATGTTCTGATGCATCTGAAATATGGGCAATCATGACATACTCCTCCAACTGCATGTCGCTGTTGTCTTAAATTCATTGCTGTGTCTGAAGCATTGACGTTATCATTTCTGAGTGACAGCCTATCTGGTCTTGTTGGCCATCGCCGTTGTCAGGAGTGAACCGTTTGTCCTAAATAAACACAAAACTTCATCTATCATGTAAAGAATGGTTGTGTTCTTTCAATATGAACCGGATAGCACGGTATAATGTTCTTTATACCAAACGAAGAGATAACCAGTAACTCGGATTGTCTCACTTGATTAATGGTATTGCCCAATCAGGTTGACGACAGATGTATTGTCAAATGTGATATCAATAGTCTACTGTAGTCGGATTTCCACATTCACAGCAGCAGCCGTCTTGACTGATGGGATAACAGAACAAGAGATTTCTCATACATTATTGTTTATCCGACCTCTGAATGATAACAAACACAACCTACAGGCCCCCTACCACCAATCATAATCATCGGAGTTATTAGTTGATGTCACAAGCATAACTAAATCGACTGACCACATCGATTTTAAGTTATCGGTCTATTTTCGATTTGTCATGTAACATAGTAGACCGATGTAGAAAATAAAAATACTCATAGAGCCTTCTAACCACAACTCAATTTTCATGACCAGATCATGCGGAGGGATAATCATACATGTAAACTACCTTTGAACAAATGTTCGCTTACTTTTAAAATTGTTCAATAATTTTTCAAGAATCTGAAAATTTGTTGGATGATCCTCGACCGGTTTTTCAACCGGTGCCGGTCGGCCGGTTGGCAAAACCTCAACCCAACCCAACCCAACCGGTAACCGGCGCCGGTCAACCGGCAACCGGTTACAACCCTGATGTACACCCTATGCCTACTTCGAGTCGGCACGTCTGCCTAGTGAGTTCCTCTTCTTGTCAGACAGGATCAAAGAAAAACACATGTAGATCCAATGGGACGCAGATTGCAGTTTTTGGCTAAATTGAAATTTTGTATGCTTTCTCTGATTAAACGAAAAGTACTAAGCCCAGAGTCATGATTTTTGACATGAAATGTCTTCAGGTCATTTTCTATGATTTGCCTGTGCTGTTATCATGCATCTGATCGGCAATGTATGTGAGAATGTGATTGAATGTGGATAAAGTTGCTCAAAATGTTTATTTTTGCCGACATTAAGAGGCTCGCCAAATCTAAATGCGTTTAGCTTTATAGATAGGGGTGCATGATGTTGAATGGAAATATCCTGAAGCATTTCCATGCCAAACTTTTAGGATTCTGGGTTTGTAGTGTTCCGCTTGATTAGAGAAAAATAGATAAATTTCATTTTAGTCACAAAAACCCGCAATCATGCGTTACCATTGGATTTACTCATTGTTTTTCTATCCACTTAATCGGCCGGATTGTTTCCAATCTAGCAGTAGGCTACATGTTGCATAGATGACATTTTAGCTCGCTCCTCCGGCTCTTTCCCATCTATTGATTATTTTCGATGTCGTTAAAATTACATCATTCCGATTGTTTTTCTTACTCACAGTTGAATACTTTTGTGTTCATGCCATACTTCGTTGAATGGACTTTAGATGGGGACATGTGGATTATTGATGATTAGTATTGTTCGTCAACAGTGTGGGCTCGCTCTCGCGTCCAGGGAGACCTGCGTTAAACCATCGTTGGGTCTACCCTAAGACTTTAAAATAGGTACACTCTTCATTCTTGCTAAACACTCAGCACAAAGGATGAAGTGGATAAAATAAAACTCGGCCGAGTGAAGAAAGGCTCCGTGCTAATGTGATTCCGCATGAACAAAGTTTATGTATTATATTTTTAAACATGAAGTGTGCATGTTGCATATCGTTGCAGTAATATAAAGGACTTCCTGATTACACGAGGATTGAGGTGGCTACTAGAACCATTGCATATTACCGGGCTAAGGTCACCTTATTCTTCCAGAATCGAAGAATCTTTGAGAAAGGTTCGCTCAAAAGTGATATACCCTGTCAATGGATTTCTACTACTGTTTGCATCTTGACATGCGCTTGTTATTTTTTGAACCACATTTTTTTGAAACATGATGGATGAATTTTTGGCAGTTTGAAGATCCTACTTAGGACATGCGACATTGTGCAGTGCACTCCACAAAACATTAACCATTAAATAATGCGTGGGGTAGTTAGCTGAACTGTCTATTTTATTGAAGATTTAAATGGAAACAACTTCTATTTCAATATCCCAACCTTAAGTTATCTTAATTTCGCAATATAAGAAAAATTGTATGCGCATTTTTTACATTTCATTCATCGTTTCTTGAAATGTATGTGTTAATTTGTGGCTGCAATTGTATTTGGCAAACAGATTTAAACAAGCTTGAATTATATTTGTTTCACGAATTTCATGAGCAACATTTTGGGCTGGCTGGCTGGCTGGTTTACCCGACCCCGTCCCGCGCATAGCGGGCGTGGGGAACGCCACGGAGACCGAGAGCGGGGCAACCCCCCACGGGCGATGACAGAGATCAAAAACAGAGCCGAGGACCGGAATGATAGCCGGGGTAAGATGAGAGGGAGGGTTCTAGAGCAGAGTTAAGTGGGGTATCATTCGTGGGTTTACACCTACAGATCAGGGCAGTAAGGAGAAGGTGAACCTGCCACTCCTGTGAAAGAGAATAATAATAAAATAATAATAATATATCGGCACCACCCTGCATCCTTTTGGGAAAAGGACGTCAAAGAAAAAGTTTTTACATCTAAAGCGAATGTATTAATGTATACTTAATGGTTTTCCAGGATTTATAGAAGCCAAATAGATCATTTTGCAAATCAATTTTAAACTGTAAAGTAATCAATAAGAGAGAAATCAAGAAAATGCATGTTTTACATAATTAGATCTATAAGCGCAATGAACTGCGTGTTACATCGTGGAATATCCATGGATGTTTACTGATTTTATTAGTCTATGAATTATGGCCCTCAATCGTTTACAAATACATGTTTATATAATAAATATTACCTGAAATAATATATATAAACATTTTGATATCACCGAAAGTGCAGGTAGGGGTTTAGGCCACAAAATACTCATTTTCTTGCGATGGTTTCCAACTACCTGGTAGAAAATTAATATTTAGGCCGGATTGTGATTTATTCTTTTCCTATAAAATTGGCAATGCAAGGGTAATAATGGTCGTTTTCATTAGTGAATTGGAATCTGATAGGTCAATTCTAACTATAAAAATAAAATCAAGAAGTAGGCCTACTTGGTAATGCTAGCCGAAAATATATTATGTTATTTATCTAATCCACCTGCCTCACTTTTGTCCAAAATGGCCTAATAAAGAAGGAGTTACAGAAGTAGAAGATATATTATTATTCAATTTGAGATAAATATACCACAGTCATTATTTCAGATGCTTGACAATACTGCTTTAGATAGGTGGTTTGTCTCATAATCGCTATATTCAGAAAATTAATAGTACATACTTTTTGCACCATCTTCAACAAATCTCATAAAATGTGCTTTTTACTTAGGCAATCACAGTGGAATGTATTATCCGGTATTAAAACAATTTATTTTCCAACAGAGATATTGTTTGATTGACCATTCGTGTCACTTTGCCATAGTTTAAAGTAAAAAAAATTCATTCTATAACAGCTGAATGAGTAGATTAGTAACAAAATTGTTTATTTGCTCTAAGTTTAAACAGTTGTCGCTTCTCACGAAACACGTGGTTTTGACTTCGCTGGGGTAGTTAATACGTGATTGTTATAGTCCTGAGAATGGCAATGGACTGTTCTTGTCTGTCGGTAGTGTTAAAGCATCCACTTTCACATACAATTCCCACTAATAAGGCAATTGACGTATTGTTGGGCTATGGAATAGAATGAAGGCGACTGACTTATTCATTCTGAATTGCATTTGACACCTTCACCAAATGTTAGCTTGATTAGTTGAGGCTTACTTGAAGGGGAAACTTTCATACAATACATTTGTTGTGTGAAAGATAGCGGTACATCAATACAAGACTGGAAATGATGATTTTTAAACCTCGGATCATAATTAGTCATATTGTCGTTGGGTACAAGCATATTATTCGCTCTACCAAACGACAATTAATATATATATATGGATCTTTTCCGTTATACCCCCTCCGCTGTCAGTCCTATAAAAATCTTGACTAACAAATAAGTTCTCACGAGATAAATTTAAATGTGTAAAGATTGCCTATCCTTCTTGCCCGATTTTGAAAGTCTCAAAGTTACACGATAATGACTCACATAATGGACGTCTTCACGATCATAACGTAAGATTAAACATTGCCAACATCATATCAGTCAGTGGTTGTAGGATATGGACTAGATTCAACTAATTTGCTCTCAATTTGCCTCAACGATCTCATCGCCTGAGATAGCCATCATTCTTAGAAAAAAACAAATGAAGGCATCCTTCACCAGACTTGAACTCTGCCCAAATGGTCATGAAAATAACCTCAAATGGTTTAAGATGGCTCGTATGCAGACCCGAAGAGACTGTCCCAATAAAATTGGCATACAATGAGATACTAGGTTACAGGTTAGAGTATGGAGCCAGTAATGAAAACTGTTTTTCAGCATAATTGTTGGCAGAAATCAATCTCCTTGGTGTCCTCCTTACTAGAAGGAAAAATACATTAAAGATACCGGTTACTTTGGATTTAAAGTTTTGTGTTTTATGAGTTGAGGGGGCAGTACTATTTTGATTTCTAGAGGGATGCATAGGTGGGAGGGGGTTTGTTTTGTGTACGGAAAAATAAAAATCTTATATTATTTGGTTTATGAACTTATGATTCGAACTTCGGACAAATTTTCATATGTAATTTTGTAGCCTACATCAGTTTATACTCAACATGCATATCCTTTCGTTGTTGTTATCTTTGTGTGGAGGCATATCTAACGGAGATATTTAAATTATTGTTAGGCATTTAATTTTTTTATTTAGACTTTACTGTTACTAGCGAAAAAAAAATCGACCAATTAATTATTTATCCAGGGGGGCCAGCCGATAGCAGGTTTCAATATAATTCCATTTCCAGGAACCCTTGTGGCCTGAGTGGCCGAAACAATTCAGGCCAACCATCTTACCACTTATTTCTGTTAACGCTTTTTTAGGTGATTAGGTAGCCTAACATACCGATACAAGTTTGGGCTTGTATGTACTGTACTAGAAATGTTTTGTTTCATCTTTAAATAGAAGCATTGTTTCCTTATCTTTATTTATTGTTTAGTACTGCTACAAAACAAGTTATATAGTTATCTTATTTTACTTAATTTTTCAGAACCGGGCATATCAGTTAATTTACATGAATATAATTAATTTTTGTAGGTGGCTGACCGATTACCGGTTTCAATATTAATTAAATATTCCTCAAAAAGTGACATTGGCCGGTGGCCGTATTTTTCGCCAGTGCAGTAAAATCGAGGAAAAAATTTTGTGGAGCCGGTTGTGTTATATTTTACAAGTATATATTGATTATTAAAAATTATTTTTTAAAATCTATTTCCTTTTTAATTGTCTTGGTGTACGGACTGACGTAACGACAAATAACAAAAATTAAGAGATTACTAGTTCTAATTCATTACCACGTTATATGATAAAGAACCTTGTAGTTTTGAGGTTATCGTCTCAATGAACCAAAATATTTTGTTTTCTATGAAATCTATTCACATTATTAGTAATGATAGCTTAACCTTAATGAATGTTTACTTTCATGATGTTCGAGAGGTTGTGCGGCAGCGGGCTTTACTCCTGTGCGATCGTTCCATTTAGTTTACTGACATATGACTAAATGAACACATTACATTTATTGTAAAAATAAGATCATGAACGTTGTTATTGTATGTATTGTTGATCAAAATGATGCAGCATCTTGTAGCGAGATAGGTAACGCCTGAGGATAGTCCATTAATTTCATAATGAAATGAGACGGCTGAGTAAAATGAAAATTATCTCTGTCGAAGGTATCAATCGGCCTCCTACAGCTCCAAAATATCATAAAAAAGTAAAACCTTTTTATTCAGCATGTGATGTTACTCTTTCAACCTAACACTTCCTTTTGCGTAATTTGTCAAATAGAAACAATTTATCGATATGTCGTCAGGAATTCGTTTAGAAATCAAATTCGAGCATACATTGCAAACTATCCATGCAGATTGCATTTAAAGGGTTAAAAAAACAGACTTCATATGGCTTTAAGATTAAAGAAAACATAAACCGTGTGCATTATAGTATCGAAATATGTTAGATAAGATCGAATTCCACTGTTTCAGTCATTACATGAAGGCGGTTTATTAACTCTTTCAGGTACCCAATGAACTGGGCGTGACGATTGGATGAAAGAGGAAGATGATGTCGCTGATGAAGAGGACAAGAGGGGATATTCAGGTCGAAGACGAAAGACAAGAGGAAGAGGAAGTGTCCAGGTTGAAGACGAAGAGACAAGATGAAGATGCTCATGCTGCGACGAAGGAGAAGATGAAGATTTTCTGGTTGAGCCGAGTAGAAGAAGTTGACAAAACACGAGGAGCTGGAAGTAGTCGCGTTAGAAAAAGAAACGGGATGGAAGTGGTGTCAAATATCAAAGGAATAAGAAGACACGAGGAGGCGAAGAGCCCGCTACTCGAACGACTTCGACGACGCTCGAAGTCGAAGCAATAATATTATTTAAATAAATAGATTAGACATTACAATAATGTCAACAATTAAAATAAATAATATATATAGATATATTACATATTAGAGCAATAATTAAATTACTTATTAAATTAAAAAAGAAAACTATTTTTTAAAAAATATAAAAATTAATTGAAATTATTCGACTTGTAAGTATCTTATCAGGGTGTTTGACACAAATTTCGGATCGAAATGAAGACTTATGAATGTATATTTTTTACTCAATTCAGTTTAAAACAGCATATTTTTGTCTTAACAACAGTTTTAAAATAAGATGATTGTGTATGATCACGGAAGTTGTAGCGACCTAGGCCTCGCTGACGAGACACTGATAGGTCGAAAACTTATCCAGGTTGGTCCCATTTTCGATTGAAGGATGCAATCCAATATTTTAAATATTTTCCTTCGATAGTATAAGTATTTCACATACAAGGAACAACTAAAGATGTCAACAAAAACATTCATATACAGAGGATTAAAAAGCATACATCGATCTCAGAGTTATTTCTTAGTTTAAAGGGGGACAATTAAAAAATACAATTGTATGAATGAGGAATTGTTCGAAAACGAAATCTAGATTTCTAAACAAGCGTCATATCTACTGGATCCGCAGTAACAAACATGTTCTAACCGAATGTTATTTATTAAGCAAAGTTCGGATATTACCGAGTGATGACTGTGAGTGTTAGTGTGAAACTGAGTGTCGTATTGAGAGTCACATTTACAAACAGATCAGAAAAATTCGTAGATAACTAAATAAATCGTTCTTTGTTGAATCTGAAATTAAGTACAAATCCCAAAACAAGGATTTTACAGGACAATAAAGTGTTATCATACCCTGTTTCATGCATTTATAAAGTGACATCATTATACCTAAGGAGGACGGATAATGTGTTCCAAATATGATTTTCTTTGCTCTCGAGACAAGATGGGAATTTAACGATTTCACTTAAACATATTTGCCTTCCATATGATATCCGTTTCTTCCGTTCATATTCGTACGTATTCCGTTTCGCGAGCACTATACTGGAATATAAATAAAAATCTATTGTTCTCTAACAACTTAAAACCATCACGCAGAATACTACACATTTATCAGTTAGGCTGTTTCAGCAGGAGATAATGTTAATGTCAACCAGTTAACTGACTTGGTAAATCATGTAAAAATTGAAAAATAAAGTCAGAATAAATGTCGAATAAATATTTACGCTGTACCCTCATAGTATTTCAGGTTGCGGCAGTGATTTGGGCTTTCCTGTGAAGTGGGTGCTTAAAATAAGAAAAATAAATGATTAATGGAACTTTGTTATTCAGTTTTTATATTGGGTACTTTGGGCATTTGGAAATTTGTTGATCATAGATAGCCATGTCTGTCTCACTAAAAGAAATTCTAAAATGTTAGTGTACCAATATGCATGTGATCTAGGTTTTTCATTAATAAATCGTTGGAAAAAAAGTATAGTATTTCCTAGTAGGCCTACAATGAGGGAACGATACGTATCGATGCAAGCTTTTAAATGAATTGAAACAGAAAAAAGATTATCTAATTTTTTTCTCAAGGTTTAATTTCTTTGTTGAGGAATAACGTATATTACCTAACACACTAGATATAAGGATAAAACAAAATGCACCGGGGACGAAACTTCATCAAGTCAATTATATTGAAAAATTAATTTATACGGAGGTTAAATGATAATGTGTCTTCATCGTTTTTTTTTTTTTTTTCTCTTCAGATGAAAAATGCAACATAGATGTACGGCGTACATAACAAAATGACTTAAAACAGCACTTATTTCTGAGTGAAGCCATAGTATAAGGTTTCCTGAATTATATCAAGAAACTTAAGATTAACGATGTTTACTAGAGTTATGAATTTATTTTCTATGATTGAGTGTGCGTGGGTTTTCCTATTAGGTACAATATAGCTGGTTCTGTATACTCATCGGTCGGCGCGGTTCTAAGTTTAATAAATTATAGGCTAACGGTAGTTATATTTCATCAGTTTATAAATAAGAATGGATCATTTTTGATAGTTAGGGTTATTATGGAAATCAATTGAATCATGATTTATTTGTTTGCTCGTTCTGTCAAAATGTATATAAATTTAAATACACAGTGTCTGTGTGTGTGTAATTGGATGATTTGAAATTACATAACTTTACTTCAAGCTAACTATGAAATGAAAGAGATAGGCCCTATTAGACTAATTTTGCATATCATTTTGACATGTGGTGTTTTACCGGTATGCAAAATGCAACGCCACATAAGCTTATTTCAAGTAGGCCTGTATTACAGCACAACATCGCATAATGCCACTAGTTTGAAATAATCAAACTACATAAGAATGCATAAATGAAAAAATAGGTTACTTAATCGTATCTACCATTTTTCAATGCATAAAATTCAATTTCCAACTCATATAGTAATAATAGAAGAAATATTTTCACATTTATTTACCTACATATGCAGGTTTAGGCTACATGTATCGACAAATTAATCACATGTTACAAAAACTCGCTATTATGTAGGCCTATTTAGTTAACAGTGTGCGACAGACCTTCATGGTTGAAGCATTACATGGTCGACTTATTCATTCTAAACACATGTAAAGTTGCCATTTAGAACATTTTGACACGGTCTAGCTAAGTGTCGGCAGAGTCGAATTATACCTACCTTTTACTATGAACGACTGATGAAAGTATGACAAAAAGTTACAGAATTATTATGCTTTATAAAAGCAGAAATTATTTTCTTTATGTCGAATTGCAATTTGGAGGCAGGGTGGTTAATTATTATTTTCATTGCGGAGGCAGGGTGGCTATTTATTATCATTTTTATTGATAATTGTAGCTCGGAGGCAGGGTGGTTAGAACGGAGGCAAGGTGGTGGGCTAGGAGGCAAGGTGGTGAGATATTATTACACATCGGAGGCAAGGTGGTGAGATAGGAGGCAAGGTGGTGAATTAATCGGAGGCAGGGTGGTGAGATATTATTGTAATAATAATAATACTAAT
>CAJQUW010002982.1:95000-100026 GCA_907163375.1 Prostheceraeus crozeri | reverse complement strand
TGGCTTTCATGGCCTAACCTCTATCCCACCTTGTCTTGTATCGTTAGTCGGGGAGAGAGGTGGTAGGTGTCAGGGGGTGGGGGTAAGAGGAGAGTAAAGGATAGGAGAGAGAGAGGAGAAGAAAAAATAAAGAGCAGAAAAGAAAAGGTTAAGCGAGAGGAGAGAGGATAGGGTTGTTTTTGGGTTGTCTTGGTTTGATATGTTGTTGTAGTTAGGTTTTTGGGTTGGTTTTGGTGGTTGGGGGGGGGGGGGGAGGGTTGTAAGATTGGTATGTTATGATTATTTTTTATTGTTTGGTGGCGTGGTGGAATTGTTTGGATGTGAAGAGAGAAAGAGAAAATCAAGTAGAGGAGGAGAAAATAAGGGGTGGGGAAATCTGTCGACGAGGCGGTAACAGGAAGTAAGTGTGTTTTTGCTTGGGTTGCAGTTTGAAGATTAAGGGTGGTGGGGGGGTAGGAGGGTTTTGTGTAAGCTGTCTGTTGTTTGGTGGGTGTGATAAAGAGGTGTTGTTGGAATGAGTGGTGAGAGGTGAAGAAGAGATGAGAGAAGAAAGAAAAGGAAGTGGGGAGAGAGAGGAGGAAGAGAGAATAAAAAAGAAGGAGAGGTAAGAGGAAAAAGATTGATAGAGAGAGGTAGAAATTGAAGAGAAAGAAACTTAAATGAAACTAATAAAAAGAGAATGAAGAAAGGAGTAGTAGAGTAGTAGTAGAAGAAGCAGAGGAAAAGTCAAAGAAATGAAGAGAGAGGGGAGTGAGAGTGTGAGAGAGTAGAGAGTGAGAGATAGAAGAAAAAAAGCAATGAGAAAGAAAGCAGAGAAAGAGAAAGAGGTAATGAAGAAAAGAGAATGCTAAAAGGATAGAAAGTTAGAGAGAGCTGTAGAGAGAGTTGAAGGTAAGGAAAAAGCAGACGAGAGAAGAGGAGAAAGAAAGAAGTGGAAAGCGAAGGAAAAGAGAAATAAATAGAAAAGGAATATAATGTAAGAGGAGAGAAGGAAATAGAATAGGAGCGAAGAAGAGGATAAAGAAGAGATAGGCGATAACTAGAGATATATCTATCCTATGTCATTAGCGTGTAATGTTTCTACTGCTCCTTAGTCTTATGCATCTCTCTATCTATCTGTCTCTCTCTCTATCTCATCCTCTACTATCTATCTATCGTGCTCTATCTATTCTTCATCTCCACCTATCCCTTCTCATCTCTCTATCATATCCCCAATTTTCTTTATTCTATCTCTCCTCTCTTATATAATCCCCCTCCTCCCTTCCTACTCTCCTGCCCTTTTCCCCTCCTCCACCCCCCTTCTCCCTTCCACCCTTCTCTCCTCCCTACTCCCCTCCCACTCTCCCTCTCCTCCTTCCTTTCTCCTTCTCTCTCCCTCTCCTTTATTCTCTCTTCTCCCTCTTCCTCTCCTCTCCCCCCTCTCCCTTCTCTCTCTCTCCTCTCTCTTCTCTCTCTTCTCTCTCTCTCTCTTTCTCTTTCTCTCTCTCTTTCTCCTCTCTTTCTCTCATCTCTCTATCTCTTCTCTCTCTTTCATCTCCCTCTCTCCCTCTCCTTCTCTCTCCCCTCCATCACTCTCTCTCTCTCCTCCTCATTCCTCACTCCTCCTCATCTCATCTCCCCCTCCCCGCCATCCTTTCCACCTCCTCCCTTCCCCTCTCCTCTCATCCCTCTCCCTCTCCTCTCCTCTCTCTCTCCCTTTTCTTCCCCTCTTCCCTCTTCCTCTATCTACCTCTTCCTCTCCCTCTCCCCCTCCTCCCTCTCTCTCTCCTCTCTATCTATCTCTTTCTCTCTCTTCTCTCTCTCTCTCTCTCTCTCTCTCTCTCTCTCTCTTCTATCATCTCTTCCTCTCCCCCTCCTCAACTCTCCTCTTCTCTTCCTCTTCCTCTCACCCTTCTCCCTCTCTCCCTCCCTCTCTCTATACTGGAATTTCAATGGCAAGTATAAAGAGAATCTTTTTGCTTTTGGAATGAATAATATATCGAGAGGATATAGAGAAATAAAGAAATTAGAATCGGACCTTTATCTTTCTTTAGTAGGTCCCAACATAGTTTCTTGGCATGCCATTACAGCCAAAAAGGAATATACAGATGAGATTATTGCTAGAGGCGCACTAATGCAATTTTATCACTTGTTCTGATTGTTTACCAGCAGAAAATTTTTGTGAACTATCTAGAGTTGTCCTGATTCTCGCTTTTTTTTTTTTGTGCGTTTAAAGAAAATTTCGTTGTTTTTGGTTCTCTTCCTCAGCATAGGTCAAGATGGGTTAATTAATGACGCCAAAACCATTACAGGGATGAGGACATATCGACAACTGATTACACGACAACTATTCTTTTAAATCGATAATCATATCGCAAGCACTTAGAAAAGCAAAAATTATGCAAATTTTAGCTCTGTAGAGTTAACTTGCTTGAGGTCTTTTACTTTTCCAAGGAAGGTAGGAAGAGAAAGTTCTTAGTATAAATAAAGAAATATTAATATATATTAATTATTAAAAAGAATTATTTATAAAGATAAAATAAATAACGTTATTATTATTAATTAAATAAAGAAAAGAGAAAAGAATTATATAAAATAAGAAAAGAATAATTTAAATGGAATAAAGGAAGAGAAGAATTAGAAGAAAAGAAAGAGAAAAAAGAATACAATTTACTTAATTGACGCCTTCTACCACAGTGTTTTAACTTTTATCTGCAGAAAGATCTTCTTTTTTAACCTATAATAAAAAAATACATAAGGAAATTTTGTGAAATGATCTTATATGATTTGTTTCCTACTACTTGGCACAGAGCACAGAGCCATATCATCTAGCTGATATCAATTCTGATCTGATCTCCAGACATCGACCCAAACAGACATGTTTTTTCCAATAATTATGGATCTCGTCTACTTTAAGTAAGCACTCAGCCATATTGTTTCTTTATCCTATTTTTTTCTACTGGGACACACCTAATTAATTAAAATAATAGCAATTTTATGAGAGGGAGAGGGATCATCATTGATATTACTTGAGTTATGCCAAGAGGCCAAATTCTCACAAAAATTGAGTTTAATTTACTATCCCTAATTATCTAGCTTAGATGTTTGATGTTGAAGATGTGAGTCATTGAGTATACTTAAAACCGCCCGCCCGAGACCGATTTTTTTTCTTTGTGTACAGATTTTTTTTCGGCGCGCCCGATTTCCGAATTTGTTCGATTCGCGAATTTTTGTGTATGACCCCGCATTCCCGATTTTTATTTATTTTGTTTTGTGATGACCTGCCGATTTTTGCGATTATCGCCGCGCGATATTATATTTTGTTGAAACCTATCCAACTCATCTATGATTTGTTTTTGGCGTTTTTGCCCGCCGACCCCAGAAAAATCCCAGAAGAAAAAAGAAAAAAAATCAGAAATGATGAAAAAAGTATAAGATGACCCTGCTGAATTTGACCCCCTATTTATTACACTTATTAAGATAATCCTTAATAACAATGATTTTCAGTTTGAATCTTTCCTATTTTAAGGCTGGTTTCATGGGGGAGGTTTATTTCGGAGAGTAGTAGTAATAGTAAGTTTTTAGAGTAGCAATGGGCAAGGCATTTGGCCCCAGGAGGGTTAATTTTTTTTTTCCTTGTCTTTTTTTTCTGCAAATTTTTTTATGAATTTTTTTTAGAGGGAAACAATACCTAGTGTGCTTTCCGTTGCTGATCAATGACTTCATTTGGATGAAACCTCTCAAAAAGGATTGTTGAGATTTTTTCAGGGATGACATTTTTTGGATGTCCTGGTCCACATACCAGATCGGAATTAGAACTTCGAAGCAATTTTTTCAAACATCTGAATAATTTATAAATTACTAGCAATAGACATTAAATGATCGTCTAATATGATGCGACAAGGAGCGACAAAGAAATGGTTACCGTTCCTTAGACTTAGATATCGAGGAATACGCAACAAGTTTTCATATATTATGCCTATGGTTCAAGACAACTGACTCTCATTTTATGAGAACTAATAAGTCGTTATTCTTCCCCAACACACGCATATAAAGGGGGGGGTAGTGGGTACTTTATAGTCAATTACAGTGTTTGTTACTCACAGCTTAATAATCGATCGGACTTTCTCGCAGATAGCATTTAAGATAATCAAGCAGACTTGGCCCTTTAAACCTAGGAATTTCTCGCTTTTTAATACGTAAGACTACCGCGAAAAAATTCTCAAAACCCAACGGACCAGAAAATAAACTGGGAGAAATGGTTTTTTTCCCCTTGCACACTGAACAATGCTACTGCTTCTTTTTCTCAGAAGCTCCATTAACTTTTTCAAGAATCCGCATAATGCTAATTCTGTTTATCCTATTGTTTCACGATAACTTGCGAGACCACTACTGGCCTAAAACTATATTATCATATGCAGCAAAATGTCATAAAAAATTACGTTGTGGGGAAAACATTCTCGCACCATAAAATTGTTAGAAATGCGTGAACATTTCTGACATCAGAAGTGGGCGCTCCAAAATCGATCCGTCATAGAAAGCACTTTAATTCTAATGTTCAGTAATTGACATTTACTTTCTTATTTGCTATTGAACACTGTCCAATCGGACAGGAAAACGACGCAAAAGAGAATCGCAATGGATAGAAAACTAAGAACTTACGGCAACTTCGGCTTTGAACATTTCTAGTCAGGTTCAAATGTAACGAATCCACATTGATGTTCAATTACCGTTCAATGCTCAAATAGTATTACAATATGACTAAAGAACAAATGCGGTCGTCAATCAAACCCAAATGTAGCTTTAACTAAAGAACAAGAACTTAACGATCGAGGTTGCAAAATTGATTTGTACTGGAAAAGGTCATGCTAGCAGTCCAAATAGATTCAAACTGAAATCAATCAATTATACTATAATATAAAGTTGAATCTGGTCCTTCTGCACCAGATGTGCTTAAGTAGGTTTTGCTGACGAAGAAATAAAATCAAAAGCTCCAACTACTCTGGTTCGTTTTGAAACAAATTCAGGCGTGCGACAGACAGGCGGG
>CAJQUW010002982.1:90000-92500 GCA_907163375.1 Prostheceraeus crozeri | reverse complement strand
ACCAAGATATCCTCCGAGACACAGAGTTCGTGTTACTCGGGTCCACAATCGCCACAGATTATTTCGGAAAGGTCATCAAGCTCGTCACAAAATGGGCCCACGTCGACAGCTGGGACAGCGCCTCGATAATGATGTCTTAGACAGGATCAATCTTCCAACATCAGAGATCTTCACCAATCGCCTCAAGGTTCCTTCGCCAAATAGGCCAAAATTCGATGCCTAAATTTCGAGAAGAAGAGAGGGAGTGGGCGGAAGGCGCACATCCGCACCTAAATCGGTGGAATCGCTCTCCTGAAGAGCAACCACAGACGCGAGCAACCAACCGTTACAAGGCACTGGAAGTTGCTACCGGGAATTCCGATCCGGGCCACCGAAAAAAAAAGACCTACCAGTCTTCTGATCCTCCTCAATATACTCAAGGCACACAGACAGTTGGCGTCCGACACTCCCAAGGACCAATCTTCCTCAAAGTTGACGCACTTCGGGTCTGGCCTGGGGGAGGCAGGGCGAGACGTGGGGTGGGTGGTGGGGGTGGGGGGGTGGGGGAGGGGGGGGGGAGGTTGGGGGGGGGTTGGGGTGGGGGGGGTCTCGGGGAGTAGGTAGAGGATGGGTGTCGAGGGTGGGGTGGGGGAGGGTAGGGGGTTATGGCGGAGGGGGGGGGGTGGGAGGGCGGGGCTGGTGCGGGAGGGTGGGGGGGCCGGGGGGGTTGTGGAGGCGGGGGGGCGGGAGCATCTTCTGGCCACCAATGCTGCTGAGTTGCCATCTATGTACTCATCAATCTTCTCTAGCTAACAGACAGTTGCCCTCCGGTACTCCCAAGACCAGGAATCTTCACATGGGGATTGAACTTCCAGCATCTTCGACCACCAATGCTGACGAGTGGCCTTCTATACTCTTCATCAAATCCGCTAGCGAGCCAAGCCATCGACTTCACAAACCAACAACTTCAATCAATCTCTTCGGCACTCCACTCATTGAGCCCAAGGAGCAGAGCTCGTTACTCTTACCAACCTCCAACCTTTCCATCTCTCCAACAGTGAGCACAAATATAGAATATGGAGACTTCAAAATTCTCCGAGTTAATCGATTCTGATCTTAACCGTATCCATCAAATGGGAAACTGCGCCCATTTCAAGGTTATTATATAAACCTAAGGAAAGTTTCAGCGTCATTGAGAATGTTGTCCTTTGCATTAGTGATCTAGATAGAGAAAAAGCTTCCATCACACACACTAATTGTTTTAAAGACCTTTTATTCATGCCGACAAAAAATACGGGACCTACATCATCGTGATTCTTGGAGTATCTCCACAACTTTTTTGAGTCGGAGATAAGCATGTAATTGCCTTTCAATGAATTCATACGCGAAATGTAAGGCTGATTGTTGGCAGATCCTCTACGATCCATAAATCTATAACGAAATTGAATGTTTTTTCAGATCAGTCGAAATGTATCTCTTCGCCATCTTAGATAATTTTTTTCCATAGGAAAAAGACTATATGAAAACGAACTTTCTGAACATTGTGATATTAGCCAAAACTTTGAGCCTAATCATCATACATTTCATTACTCAGGAACCGCAAACATTTGTGGCCTGTTCCAAAACATTGCCCTCATTAAGAAATAGTTCGAGCAAATTTTGGAATACATTCGGAAATTCCAATGGCAAAAATGCAATTCTAAATGGCCTCGTTCATATGACAGCACCAGAAATAGATTCGGTTTTCATTATCAAATTACTGGCCACATCCTAATGTTGTCCGGACAATACAAAGCAAATGTCCAAGAAAATTTTAGCCTCAATTCTCAATTTTGAAAAGCTTTGTCTTTAATGCTTCTGTTGATATCTAAAAACCAATATGAAAGGAAGAAGGAAATAAGGCGATTACAAAGACGAAGATATTAATATGCGACCTGCCGGACAAGGGGCAAAGTTGGGTGATAATGTTACCAAATTCTATAGGATTGTGATTAACAGACAATTGAGTAAAACAAGGCTACTTACTCACAGATTGACGATATCGGTCTCTAAAAATAATAGGCTTCGAATTATTCAATCGCTTGAAAAATGAGTCAACTCGTCTATAACTAACAAAGGTACAAGCTATCTTTACCATCAAAAGATTACAGTTCATCGATTCTTTCAACTTTTTTGCAAATATTTCATAAGTCAACCTGGATCAAAAGTGATATGCTCCGAGGAAGACCCTATTATATCTGATGTTATTCCGAAGTCTAGAAATTACTCTGACAATGATTGATTATTTCTTGAAGCCTATTGCTCAAAAAATCGAGAGTTATTTACTGGATACTTTAATATGAAAGCCATACTTAGAAACTTTGAGCTTCCTGATAACGCTTTTTTATTTACACTGATGTCGAGTCTTTGTCACTATGGTGCCTGTCCAAGAAACTTTTAATCTCATTTCTAATTTATTTCTTGAAAAAATCCTGATGAAAGAGACAGACCTTACTATTCTGACACAGTTGAATATGATACC
>CAJQUW010002982.1:82500-85000 GCA_907163375.1 Prostheceraeus crozeri | reverse complement strand
AATCCCAATCGAGGTCCTCGACAACTCGATCTCAATGGTCACTAAATGGGCTAAGAGGCAGCTGGGAAGAAAACTTCATCCCGACGTCCTCTCTTCTTCTATCGCTGAAATCCGCACCAATCAAATCATCGCCTTCAGCGCGCCAAGCCCACACCACCTCAACCCTCCTCCTGCCAATGAGCCCCCTCTACAAGCCGCTTCGATCTCAACTTCAACACAAACCACCTCCACCTCTACACAAACTTTGGATCCCACTCCTACGACGGAGCCTCCCTCGATCTGCTCACCTCCAGTCTTTTCCACTTCAACCCTCCCAGATACTCCTCTACCTCAACGACCGAATAGAGGAAGAAAACGCGCACGATCCTCTCCGTCCGCTCCACGTCAACTAAGCCTCTTCGGCAAGAAAATCGACTCTCCAGCCGCACCATCACAACCTTCTGACACCATATCTAATTGGCAAGAAAACGTCGTTGCTGGCGATAGCAATCTTCGAGACATCAATTTTTCCAACACCACCGTTATCGCTCACAACAACGGCAAACTTTGGCATTTCAAGACATTTCTCTCTACGATCACCACACCAGCTCCTGACGTCAGGCGCTTCGCAATTTGCTTAAGCACCCTCGACAAGGACAACGTACTCATCTCTACCTCGACAACTCTTAAAGGCGTCTTAGGCGCAGCCCGTCGTGTTTTCCCAAATGCCAAACTCCTTGTCCAACTGGCTGGTATTGACTCAACCTTTTCAAGTCAGCAGATCTCAAATCTACAGGATCTCAATGCCTTCGTCATCAACAAGGCACCCTCCTCATGCGTCCATGTCCCAACGGCTTCAAATTTCAAGCAGGTTCGCGGCTCGTGGAACGAGGATAGTCGCCAACAAATCCTTGATTCTCTCAAGACTTTTTTAGCCTAACGCCTGGAACGCTTCAAGCAGCCACGGTGAACAATCACGCTTTCCTTGACGCTTCCTTTCATCCGACCGAGCAAACTTTCGACATTCTGTCCTTACCTGCCTCCTTTGTCCCCACTCCGCGCTCTACTTCGCATGACAAGATCCTGGACCTCATCAAAAATTTCGTAAGAAAATTGCAATGGAATGCCGCTCTTCCTCTCACCAACTTCCCATTCCAACGCCTGGGTCCTTTCCCCTCCGAACGCTGGCCTCCAAGAGCAATGGTGCCCAATCACATCCTTCGAATTTCTAGTCAGATACTCACGGCAACCAGAAATTACCTACGTCGTGACCACGAGTGTTTCAGCTCGCCAAATCTTACTCCTACTCAATCACAGGAACTCTCACGCTTGCGTACTTCTACAACCACCACTATCAAGCCTTCAGACAAGGCGGAAAATGGGTACTCATGCCGACTGAAGCTTACTGTGCTGAAGCTTTCAGACAACTCAACAACGCAAACTTCTACGAACCTCTGCCAAGTATGCAATCTTCAACCAACCAAATTACCAGCAAACTACGTCAACTGATCCGCCACCTCCACTCCTCCAAATTCATCACCACCAGAGAACACGAAGTCTTATTGCCGCCTCCCGACCACCGTCCTTCCTAAACTCCACAAAGAATCCTGGCCCTCAGCCGTAACTCCCCCTGGCAGACCATCGTCACCGACATCCGTTCAATTTCACGCCGTTGCAGTGACCTGATCAACTTCTTCCTCCTGCCTTTATGCTCTCTCCAAGCAAGTTACGTCAGGGACTCCGGCCACCTCCTCGCCATATTGAGAAGTTTTATCTGTGGCCCAGACGATATCCTTTTCTCAATGGACGTCACATCCCTCTACACCAACATCCCAATTGAAGAAGGCATCCAATCGGTCAGTGAAGCATTCCTACGCCACCCTGATCCATGCCGCCCAGACCTTACCCTCATCTCTCTCCTCAAAACTATCCTAAGTTCAAATGTTTTCATTTTCCAAGACTCCTGCTGGAGACAGAAGCGAGGTGTCGCCATGGGTAACCCGTTTGGCGGAGCCTTTGCCAACATCTTTATGGCAAAATGGGAAACATCAGCCCTCAATGACTATCCACTCAAGCCATCACTTTGGAGGCGCTACCAAGATGATATCTTCGGCATCTGGCCCCACGGCAGGCAGGGTCTCATCGATTTTCATAACTTTCTCAACCGACGCCATCCTAACATCAATTTATCCCTCGACTTCGGACACTCCGTCAACTTTCTTGACCTCAGCATCCACATCTCAAATTCCAAACTCGAATTTACTCTGTTCACCAACGACACGGATACACACCTCATCCTACCTCGTTCCTCTTCCCACCCTCCCCACACCTTCAGGGGAGTTTTATACAGTGAAATCCTGCGATTCGCCACCCACAACTCCAGTAGAGAGGCATTCAACTCATCTCTCAACTCGATCTCCAAAGTCTGGCAGTCACAAGGCCACACCAGAACTATGATTCGCTCCGCAAAATCCAAAGTCATCTCTTTCCTCAATTTCCACTCAGTTTGGGCCCGGGCATG
>CAJQUW010002982.1:0-77500 GCA_907163375.1 Prostheceraeus crozeri | reverse complement strand
AATCTTTCAAGAAACATTTAAAACCAAATAAATGAGCCAATCAAGACAACCTTGTGGGCCATCAAATGTAATCAGAGCAATTTAAGAATTTAAGGGATAAAATTCACTGCTATTGACAATTTAGTAAATGAGCAAATCTACTTGGAGTTGACTCATTTAACCATCATCAGCCTGGCAAATTTATCTACCTATTCCGTCCACCAGACTACATATGTAGTATTTGCATATTTTCATTGGTTCTTAATTATTTAAAGGTATTCCTATTAACCCACTTGCATTGATGTCTTTGATATGTCAACTCAGATTGTTGTCATATCATGTTCACTTGGACGTTGGTAGGTGCCACTACCAAGTTTTGTATCGTATGCCTAATGATGTAACGATCACTCCATTTTGAGAAAATTATCTTAAATTGCAAGATCCAAATGAAACCTTTGATTGATTTCTGCGAGAGGCATCCACAATTTGAGATGCCATTAGTTTAAACAAAGAGTGCTTGAAAAGGAAGATTGATTTACTGAACCAATTTGAGTAATATTAGGTTTCTATGTACCATGCATATAATCAAAGCCAACAGATGACATGGCTAACAAATGAGTAACGGAGTTGTGCTAAGCAATGTTGCAATAGCGATATAGTGATTTGCGCGTGCTACATCCACTTTGCAATTGGAGCTACATCTGTATCTTAATATTCTGCACCTAGAAGATGACACTTGGTATTTTCGAGTTCCACTTGGCGTCGGCCTATTCAAGTGTTTTTCAAATACGGCATTGGTAGACAGCTACTTAAATTGTGCATAAATTTAATTAGTATTTTTCATAGACAACTTCAACCAATCACGGGATATTTTAAGCAATTCATAAGAAGCATCATTACTCCCAAAAATTTATGATGCCTCGAATCAGGACTTTGCGTCGTCACTCGGCGTATATTCCTTTTTGTACTGGTCTTGACAACCGAATTTGCTGAGAAAACCCATGGCCCACTTAAGAATGCTGAACACTCTTAGAAAACCCATGAAGCTGACCTGCACAGAATTTGACTTTATTCTATGGTTTTTACTTTCTTTCACTGCATGATCCTCGAAATGTCTGTTTCCATTTATTTGAATAAAAACACATATTATTATTATCATTAATTAGGGCTACGTGACAAGTTCTTAAAAAAAGGGTATTTCATTGCTTCCTGAACAAATAATCGGAAATGGCCTGTTTCTTCACACTTATTACCAATATCAACAATCTCACTGTTCACGAAACTGAATGCACAGTATTCGACACTACATAATTTCAATCTCAGAGCTCAAGTAGCACGAATATTTTCAATAATTGAGATCAATTATTATGGAATGTGAATATGTACACTCAATATTAAAATCTGCATTTACACAAAAAATGTGTCTATATTAACTACTCTATGTCTGTATCTTATCTACATCATCAGCGGCTATAATGCACAACTCGAATCATCATATCATCATAAGGAATGCATATACCAACTTCCTACATGGTCACGTAGTACCATACTTCAGGGCAGGGCTACGCGACATGTCACATAGTTTATACGTTAAAAGATGCTACAACTAACAGCTGTGCACCTGTCTTGATGAAACACTAATCTCCGTTATGATACTGAGTAGCCAGGAATGAAAACTTTACAGAAACGTTCTACAGGATTGCAGCGAGCATTGCCCACGCAGATGAGTCTCATTTGTTTCCTGTCCATCAGATCTGTCAGTCCTTTGTATTACAATCAAGGATCACAACTGGTCGTACACTTGAGGATTTTGTAGAGCTGGGAAGACACGGGATTACATGAGTCTTCGGGACGTATGCATTCATCATTTTTATTCGTGCTCGTTGGCCTGTAGGCCTTCATCTTAAATGTCATTTACTTCTCGCTATTGGATAATTTGAAACTCGTGCGAGACATCTTGCCGCTAGCAGGAAGAGTTCGTATTGGTATCAAACCTTAGTGCAGTAGATTGGTGGACAGAGAAGTGCATCTATCCTTGTACATTTATACAGCAAGTTCCGATTGCATCCGTGATAGGGGTAAGCACCTACAGAATAGCTTCAACCTCGAAGGTGAATGGCATTGTTTTGTCACGCATTCGTCAATTCACTGGTTGCAAGGTAAATAGAGGCACCGCATTAGTACACCACAAATGGAATGCAGAAACTTTGTCAACCAACGGGAAAATTCAACAAGTTGAAGGCGGCGGTTCACTGCAAACATAACGATATAACTCCTTCGAATATTAGTCACAAACATGGAAATTGATACATGAAAGTGTAAATAATTATGCCAGACTCATATAATGGTGGTTGATGCTATTGCTCAAATTGTGCTACCATGCCAGTTTTCTCCGCAATGTGTAACACTTCAGGCGATACACTATGCGGAATCATATGAAATCGCATTCAAATTAACTAATTCAGTCAGAAATACTAATGGCAAATGTTAGTAACGTGAGTCAATTGGACTTGAAATTGGAGTTGCACTTCCAGATTTATGATTCAAAATCTGATCACAAAACTATACATGTAGTCTGGTGGGCTGAGGAGGGTTAAATAGGATAAATAATTGAGCAAATATCGAAATAGATCAAACCAAAGTAATAAATTCAATCCATTCTCATGTCTTCCAATCATGTCGCACATCAGCGTGCCATGCATCATTTGAGAACTTGCATCTCAGCTCCAAAATGAGTTAAGATCGACTTGTGTCGGTTATTGCATTTGCTGAAGTTACTCAATTTACAATTGCAATTTTTCAATAAGAAAACATATGAGTATGATAATTATTCAAGCATATGGAGAACAATCATTTTCTGAGCTTTTAACCAAGTTGAGAACAAAGTTCCCGGGATAACCATTACTGTTAAAAGTTGTAGTATTTTTTTAATTTAAGAAAAATCATCCAAGTGCTTGAAATCATGTACGCACGATTAATCATACCTAATACTAAGCCTTTATGCTATTGCTTAGGGCAATTGGCTCTATTGGCTCCAATTGTCTTAGTGGCTGATTTAGTTTATAAAGAGAACTCCCTCAACAAACCTAAATATAGTAAAGATACTTACTTTTATAAAATTATGTAAATTTGCAACGGAAGGACATTTTCTTTTTGACAACAAGATGTTCCGACAGGTCGATGTAAGCATGGGGTCTCCCCTTGCACCCACTCAAACCTCTTCTTTTCAGAATTAGAACGGAATTGGTTTAAAGTAGACTGTAGTCCCGTCTTTTATTACAGATACGCAGATGACTGTATATGCATTTTTGATAATTTAGGTAAAATGAATAAGTTTTAGCAATTTCTTAATCAACAGCATCCGAATTTGGAATGTACCTCTGAAGTAGGAGGCTCAAGTATTTCTTTTTTAAATGTTAGCATAAGTATGTCGAATACCGTAGAGACCAGTGTGTTTCGAAAGGACACGTATATTGGGTTGTTATTGAACTTTGGAGCCAATTGTCCTAAGCAATGGCATAGAGGCTTAGTATTAGGTATGATTAATCGTGCGTACATGATTTCAAGTGATTGGATAATTTTTCATAATGAAATAAAAAAATACTACAATTTTTTAGCAGTCATTTTCTGAGCTCTCCTTTGACATACTGCTCATCAAAATCGGTGAATTTGGAAAGAATTAGTGACATCATAAAGTTATCACACAATCAAAACTGTTTGACTCAGAATGTTATGCTCTCACTATTTCATCAAAATGTTCATGTTTGGTATCTTCAGAATCCTTGCAATGTAAGGAGTACGAATATGCAAGTTTTAATCAAATAAGTTCTATAGCTCCTTTATAAACTTCTTCAGCATTTTTCTCACTACCGCTAAAGTACACAACCATACAAGGCAAACAATCAGCACTCGCCGTACATGCCTTCAGTAATTGTTTTGTCTTGAACCTTCGTTCACCTTAAATGTTTGTGTACTTTTGCGAAAATGAGAGAAAGCATTGAAGAAGTTTGAAAAAAAACTAATGAACCTATTTGAATAAAACTTGCATTCTCACTCCCTGCATCGCAAGGATTCTGAAGTTGCCAAGCAAGAACATTTTTGATGAAAATGTGAGAACATAACATTTTCAGTCAAAACAGTCATCACGATCTCACTATTTTTTCAACACAGTAGCCAACACAATTTTTTCATAGCCAGTTCTAAGGCTGAGAATGCAAGCCATCGGATGATGCAGGGCACGTTTTTCATGATCAGCTCATAGCGTAGACAGTAGATAATTTGAAAAAACATGTACATGATGCTCATATACATGTACCTCATGTATGTAATCTTGGAAAGGCAGAAGATCTATTTAATTTCATTGTTGAATATCCAGGATAAGAACTGATCAGACAGATGAATATACCCATAGAGATCGGATTTCTAGCCACCTGCTATCTTGGATAGCTTTGATAACCGACCTCCATGAATATGCCCTTCATAACAAACATAACGAAGACCGATTTCTATGGCATGATGTGTGACTTAGGCCTCAGCCACATTGCGAGCTTTTCCAAGCGTTTCCGAGCAAAGCGTTTTGCAGCAAATATAAAGTCATCATTGTAGCGCTTGTAGACTGCCACACTGCGAGCAAAGCAAACCAGAGCGATTGATAACTTGCGGACATGAACAAAAGAAGTAATTATACACACGTATGAACTCGGTAAGTCAAAAAAAAGGAAAAAGACGTCAAGTTTCAAAATCTAGAGAAAAGTCACATTAAAAAAAAATAAAAAAATAACTACCAAAGTTGGTCTGGAATCCTAGTACCATCTTCGAAAGTGAGGGCGCTCATCCACTTTAAACGAGAGCCACGCAAACAATGAGATGTGGCCCTAATTATGACAAATGATATTCTTGCAGATATCCAATGAATAATCTGGCTATATGAGCGGTGCCATTTTTCACTTAATCTTTTGGAGATGCATTTTATGGATGATGATGCCTGAGAAGCTAGAATGCCGTCACACGAATACAGTACTGTGCAAAAGTTTGGAAACACATGACAATTTTAGTGGATCCTTTGAAAAATTATATTTATATCCAATCCTCACACTCATTTTCACCACTATGCGTACTAAAATGATTGACTAAGATATAGTTCGATAAAATATCATCAAAAAACGAATATTATCTCCAAATCAATTCACTTTATTATAGTTTAGTACTTGATAAAACTTCCTTTATTCTTGATACGATCTGAAAGTCTTTGAGGCATGGACTCGATCAATTTTCTGCAGTACTCTGGAGTGATTTCGTGTATCCATACGCGTTTCACGACATCGATTAGTTCCTTATAAGAAGAACAGGAATGTTTATCTACACACTTTTTCACTTTTACCCAACAGTTCTCTATTGGGTTGCTCTTCTATCCAATCTTGTATCCTAGCGACGTGAACGTCTGAACGACCTTGCATAGCGGCAATTGACAATTGTTTTATCCGTTGTCAATTGTAGTTTAGACAGTTACCGTATCCTTATTGGTCAGTTAATTGGCAAATCAGACAATGGATGACGAAATTCTGCATAACAGAAGCTAAAGAAAGTTACAACAGAATTTTGTACGGTCATTTCATCATGGGTCGAGTGAAAGAGACCTCAGCTGAAAAACGTGCTCAAATCGATATTCTCCACCAGGAGGGATATTCTCAGAGGATAATTGCAACTAGAATGGGTGTTTCCTTGTCATGTGTGTCAAAAACTTTAAAGCGCATTAAGGAAATGAATAATTTTGAAAGCAGAAAACGTTCAGGTCGACCGAAGCAGACAACTGTCCAGACTGACAGGTTAATTCGTCGATTGTGTGTGTCAAATCCTTTTGCATCGTCTTCGGAAATTCGTGCAAATCTTCCCTCAGGTTCACTACATACCTGCAGCACTTCTACCATTCGACGTCGATTGATCAAATCTGGTCTACGAGCATATAAACCAGCAAAGAAGCCTTTCTTATCTCGGAAAAACATTATTGATCGACTTGCATTTTGTGAACGTTATCGCCATCTTACATTGAATGACTGGTCCAATGTCATGTTCTCTGACGAGACAAAAATATCGCAGTTTCATTCCAATCGTCCGACTGTCCGAAGGCCTCAGAATCAACGATTTCGTCCGAAGTACACCGTCAAGACTGTTCGCTCTGCTGCCTCTGTCATGATTTGGGGAGCTATAACCATGGACGGGCGCTGTGGTTTACATTTCATTCCACGTGGATCAACGTTGAAGGCTAGAGACTATCTTGCTATCATTCAGGAGAAAGTTCCTCAATTTATGGCTTTGAGGGGCACATCTATTCTACAGCAGGATGGAGCCCCGTGCCATAATGCCAAACTGGTCAAATCGTGGATAGAAGAGCAAGAAGAATGGCAGTTGTTGGAGGGTTGGCCGGGAAATTCCCCGGACCTAAACCCAATAGAGAACTGTTGGGTAAAAGTGAAAAAGTGTGTAGATAAACATTCCTGTTCTTCTTATAAGGAACTAATCGATGTCGTGAAACGCGTATGGATACACGAAATCTCTCCAGAGTACTGCAGAAAATTGATCGAGTCCATGCCTCAAAGACTTTCAGATTGTATCAAGAATAAAGGAAGTTTTATCAAGTACTAAACTATAATAAAGTGAATTGATTTGGAGATAATATTCGTTTTTGATGATATTTTATCGAACTGAATCTTAGTCAATCATTTTAGTACGCATAGTGGTGAAAATGAGTGTGAGGATTGGATATAAATATAATTTTTCAAAGGATCCACTAAAATTGTCAAGTGTTTCCAAACTTTTGCACAGTACTGTATATTAAAGGGGTGAAATTGTGGCACTACTGCAGTTTAGTACACCCCCTTTTACCCCTACTGCAGTTTAGTGCACCCTCTTTTACCCCTACTGCAGTTTAGTGCACCCTCTTTTACCCCTACTGCAGTTTAGTGCACCCTCTTTTACCCCTACTGCAGTTTAGTGCACCCTAAAATGCATGTGAGAACAACATGATTTAATCAACAGAATGAATGCCGTTCGTTCTTCCCTATAGTTATAAATGAGTGTCTTTGTGTCTTCGTCTTCGTCTTCGCACATTACACCAAGCGCGCGCTTCGGTGTAATGTGCGTA
Source organism: Prostheceraeus crozeri (assembly GCA_907163375.1). Taxonomy (NCBI): domain Eukaryota; kingdom Metazoa; phylum Platyhelminthes; order Polycladida; family Euryleptidae; genus Prostheceraeus; species Prostheceraeus crozeri. The sequence continues at coordinate 70,380 of CAJQUW010002982.1, read as the reverse complement.
GTCATCGTTTGCGGGAGAATGCGCCGTTGTTTTAGGGTGCACTAAACTGCAGTAGGCGCGTTTCCGTGTCTTTCATAGAGGGTGCACTAAACTGCAGTAGGCGCGTTTCCGTCTCTTTCATAGAGGGTGCACTAAACTGCAGTAGTGCCGAAATTGTAGCGTCTTTGACAGTGAGAAGCCGCAAGCTTTTGATAGGTTTATTAGCAGCAAACATGTTTCAGTAGCCAAGCTACCATCATCAGTGACAACGGTCAATAAACAAGGATGCAATATATACAGTGCGAATGAGACAAGAAAAATCAATATAGGAAAAGCGGCTGTGATTGGCTGCGGTTATTCATTAGGTACTGTGAATGAAGGAATGACTTTATGTACAATGATTCAGCAATTTTCGTGTATGGAGTGCGAATGAGAATTTTAAAATTCTCTTTATTTGGGATGTGAACATGAAGAGATATTTCGGATGCTGGTCGACCTTTCACGTGTTCGTTTATCCTAGTGAAAATATGGCGACGGGTTTCACCGACGTAGCATTGACTGCAATGCTCACAAGTATACTTATACACTACGGAAGATAACTCATTGAAAGGAATTTTATCTTTATTGCTTATCATGTTTTGTGTTTTGTATGTGTTCAAGGCAATTCTTAAAATACTATTTTCTAAAGCACTATTTATGTGGCGAATATTACGTTTTATTCGAGAAAGAAGAGTTGAAACATAGGGGAGCTTCCAAAATATTTCATTTTTTTCGCTAGATTCTATTTTAGTCTTAGGATTATCACAACGCTCAAAGACTTTATTTATTCTATCCGGATGATATCCGTTTTGAATAAAAATATTCCTAACTTTGTTTTTGTTATAATCGCGGTCGGCAGGGAGACTGCTTAGTTTTTTAGATCTATTGTACAAGGCTTTAATCGCGTTGTTCTTATAAGAGTCAGGACTGTAGGAGTTGCTATGAGTATACAATAAAGTATTGGTTTCTTTTGTTATCCAATTGGTTTCAAATTTGCCATTTTTTATGAAAATATTCATATCTAGAAAATTGATAGAGTCATTTATGGGTTCTTCTATCGTAAATTGAAGAGATGAATTAACAGCATTGAGCTGGTCTAAAGAAGTGAGGGCTTCGGTTCGAGACCGAAAGACTGCTAAAATATCGTCGACGTACCTAATGTAAAAGTCCGGCATTTGCATTTTACTTTCTATAATATTTAAAGAGAATTCAGCCATAAGAGGTGCAAGGGAGGATCCCATACTCATTCCTTCTTTTTGAAGGTAGTTTCTACTGTTGAACAGGAACGGCACATTAGTGCAAGCGAGTTGCAAGAGAGTACGCAAAGTATTATCATTAATAGGAAATCTATCAAAATTGACTAATCACAGCAGCTTTTCCTATATTGATTTTTCTTGTCTCATTCGCACTGTATATATTGCATCCTTGTTTATTGACCGTTGTCACTGATGATGGTAACTTGGCTACTGAAACATGTTTGCTGCTAATAAACCTATGTAGCGTCTTTGTTCACATGTTGATTTGTATTTTAATTCTTTGATTCTTTCGGCTGTTTTGAATGTTTGCTGGATTGTTTGTTCTTCATATGACACGGCGTCAAGGTTTACAACTTGTACGTCAAACAACGCCGGTGTTTGTGTCTCCCAAACTCCCCGTACTAGAATATCTGCGCGCAATCCATTTTCATTCATAGACGGTTCTCGAATTATCGGTTCTTTTAACCTTGCGGACATATTTGCTCGCGTTTGCTCGGAACGCTCGTGTTTGCTTTGCTTTCAGTGTTGCTGAGACCTTGAAGTCAACCCACATGAAAGTTATAGCTAAGTTTACATCATTGGCCAGCAAAATAAGGAACAATCAATAGACCTCGTTTCATTGCACTGAACATTCACTGCAGACGGCTAGACAATGCATGTCAACATCGATTTTGTAGAGTATCAAGTCTGGCCAACAATCAGAAAGTGAAAAGTATTCAGGTGTTGTTATGTAACCGATCGCCATCGACGTATCCTAAGTCATAGATATAGATCGTTTTTCTGAAGTTGATGCGTTATTGTTCTCAATTTCTATGTCTTTGTTATTCATTTTTATGCAATGACTGCAGCCTACGTCGGTGAGACGCTGCTCGGTCCGTGAGAGTTGATGTTCTGCATGCATGTGATACAAAGTTGAATTTAGTTTGAGTTCCGTGCGCGCACTCTAGCGGCATGTCCGAAAGCTTGTCCGTACCTGCACTATTGCTCGCTGTTCTGTAATGCCCTGAGCTTGGTGCGTCAAGTTTCTAGCTAACATCGGTTTTACGTGAGAAATGTGGAAGCTGGCAATGCAGGATGTTCTCATATCTGACATCACGAAATAATGCAATCTGCCTTGTCGGTATCGTTCCGCAATAACAATGCGAATATAGAAGACATAGAACACGATGTGACGATACAATGATATAATGAGCTCAGTTTACACTAGGTCTACTTCATGTATGCTGCCACGACTTGTATGTCCATCGAGTGGGTGTGAATTCGCAGATTAAATCATAGAGTGGGGATGTATAGGTAGAATGTCGACTCAAGAAAGTATTTGTATACAGTGAAATTTTTTATATCAAAAGATTCAGTTTTTTGCAGAGATTACGTTCCCGTGGTCCAAAAAAAATATTTGAGCAGTTTTCAAAGAAGTCAAAATTTTGCCAATTTATATACTACCGAGATGACGTCACTATATATACAAGTTGGATATCAAAAGGAATGAATATTTGCTGAAAAGCATCCTAACTAAGCGGAAATTAAGCTGATTATTAAGGGAATTTCATGCTCCGTATTATAATGAAAATCTTCATGAAGATGTCGCGATATTATTCGTGCTTTTTTGGCTGAAATTTCAAGTTTTTAATTCAATTTCCACTGGCATGATTTAATCATTCACTAAATTCATGTTTCATTTCTTGAATCTGACCTATATTCACATCTTTCAAATTTAATTGAAATCATTGTCTTTGATTATGTGATTTTGCTCTGCCAGTGACAGGTTGCCTGTGATATGATCACGCTTAAGAAAATACCCTTGAGGTTGAGCATGAAAGTGACAGGAACCCATCGAATTGCTAATTCAGCAAACAAATCTCCAAGGCTGTCATGAGAATCTGTGAAATACCATGATTCCTTCTGCATTACAATAATGATCATTCAATTCCGTTGTAATTTCTGCAAAACTGCAATGTACCACCTGCATCTCCCTTGAGTTCATTTAATAAATTCGAAAGTGTATACACATTGGGGATTTAACCCTCAGAGACCTGAGCTTTTTCACACCCTCTGAGACCTGAGGGGGGGGGGGTCCAGTGGACCCCTTTAACATATTCTTAGTTTACCTGCTTAAATCGATATCAAAACATTAGGAAAGTTGATTTTAAGTAAAACAATGATGTTTGCGTGTAACAGGTCGGTATAACGAATCCCTTGAGTGACTTTCAGCCTCCTCCGTAAACACGTGCGAAAATATGGTGTTTTTGTAAGTCAACCACATTTAGTACAGCATCATTTGTACTAGGAGACGGCTTTACGATATTTTGTGTCACCATAAAGCCTCAGATAGTTGATTTTGATGAAATTGATTTAATTCATGCAGCTAATCCTTTCCATTTGTACATTCCTTCAAATTTATCCAAAGCTATCAGAAATAGACCTAAAATGAATCAAAATTGCCGTGCTTCTAGAACCAAAAACAGCTGTGGAGATCTCAAACTTATCATTACTGCTGTGAAAAGTTTGTCATCAATCAGTTTTTGGTGCTCAACTATGACATGCATTTATGTCGAGTTATTCATATAGGCCAACCATTCACGCGAGATCATGTGCGAAAGCAAAATATTCACATTTTGCGATCTTCCAACACATTGCACATCTACGAGCATGATGCAAACAATGAATAAATGACTTTCCCTCTTTATACACCATCGTGGACATGTTCGAAATCATTTTTCATCTAATTACAAAAATTTTGTGATGGAATTTCTACACCCTCTGAGACCTGAGGGGGGTCCAATGGACCCCCTTGGCCTATCTGGCATACTTCTACTGATTCGATTGAAATGAAATAACACATGCAGATTCACTGTCAGAAATGATGATTTTGTATGGGCTTGAGTGGTTGATATATCGTCAGCGTAAAAAATGAAATAGAAAAATGTGGCTCCGGGGTCCACTGGACCCCCCTCAGGTTTCTGAGGGTTAATAAATGCGGAGTTACCGCTCTACCTAATATATATATATATATATATATATATATTCTATGGATTAAGCCATTATTGTACATGCCCGTGGCCGCGTCAATGCCCGCTGCCTGCAAATATCGAGATGGCCGCAGGGGGCCAGGAATCAGCGCAGCGCAACGCAGCTGACCAGGAAAGGATATTTACTGAAACTATGAATTATCAAAGAAATTTAAAACATGAAATTTCAATTTTTGAATTACCGCTCGCATTGTGCGAACCTCACCAAAACCATCATTGAAGATCACTCGTTCCATCTTCTTGATATCTTATTTTGACGAGATTTACAAGTTTATCTGCACAATACTTTCCAAGCAAACGAGTGAGAACTACATCATAAACCATAAGTACATAGCAGGTAGAGTGTCGACTCACAAAATTCAGCATACATTGAAAGTTTTTATATCAAAAGATTCAGTTTTTTGCGGAGATACCGTTCCTGCGATCTAAAAATGTATTTTATCAATCTTAAAGAAACTTAACTTTTGCAAATTCTTCCTATGTTTATATACTACCGACTTGGAACTCCACATCTCTATATAAGTAGTATGAAGCGTGTTGGATGTCAATAGGAGTGAACATTTACTAACAGGTATCTTGAGTAAGCAGGTGATCAAGGACATTTCATTAAACACATTGTAATGCAAGTCTTTGTTGAGAAGTTGGGATCTTGTCGTGCTTTATTCACCGAAATTTCAAGTTTTTCATTCGCATTTTACAGTTCACTAAATTTATGTTTCATTTCTTGAATCTGAATAGTTCTGTGGACCCATTTCCATCTCTTAAAGTTGAATTTGTCTGTCAATGTGATATTCAGCTCATTCGTTAGTTTGTGATATGATCAGCTGAGGCTGAGCATTACAGCAAGTAACCCATCGAATTGCTAATTAACAAACATCTCCAAGGATTTGTAAAATACTGTTATCTCCTTGTCTACACTGCAAACTCTAGGGCACGAAATTTAGGCATCAATTCTAACCAACACAAGGCACGAGTAGGCACGAAGTTCATAGTGTCGAGTTCGTGCCCATTGATTTTTCTTTCGATTTCATTGGATAAACAAATATTTGGTTTGGTGCCTATTAGTGCCTAGTGGCGCCTACTGGTGCCTCGAGGCACTAGAAAGTCACTAACTAGGCGCTAACTGGCACGAAATTTTGGCTTCGTGCGTAAGTTAGTGCCCTACAGTTTACAGTGTATTGCTAACATGATATTGGTTTTACAAGTCATTTTCAAAATTTATAGGAGCACGGTGAAATTATTCAACCGTCTTTAACCAACAGAAGAATTAGTGCATATGACTATATTACGTAAATCATGACATAAATCATAGACTTCATGGGATATCTTGATATCGTGTACTATCTAACAATAACTGTAATTTCACACGTTTTTGATTTCAATGAAGTTATTATTGTTACAACGTAACAACCATATCTACTCCTTAGATCTCTAGGATATTATCGCATTAATATCTATGTATTTCAAAAATTCAATGCCAATCAATGAAGTTCTATTTGTGCTATGTTACAATGCTCTAAGTCGGATAGAGCACTCGTTTGGATGACATCTCATCAGAAGGACTCCAACTTCGTCGTCGTGCTTTGTTTTTCAAACATCATCCAAACTTTTTCTCTATCCTATACTGAGATTTGGTGCTGAGTCTCAACTCAAGTTCATCTAATAAAATCGAAATTGCATGCACATTGGGGATTTGATTAATTCTCATACGATGATGAAAGTCATCCCAGTAGCCATTTATAATAGAATATAATGCTTACTAATTTAAATTATTAGTCAAAGTAGTCCTAATGAGGACTGATGGCGTTCTCCAATCCGCAAGTGTACAAAGGCAATGCTACTGTAACCATTGGATTAATCAGTTCTTAAAAGAACTCAATGGAGCTTTCTCGTGACAACGAATTAAAATTGATCAGCTTTGGCCCAATATCTGGTAAAAATGGAAATCTTAAGACTTGTAATACTACTCATTCTTGCTGTTAATATACTAATACCATAGATTCCAAACACTGCCGTATACATGTTCAAAACAGACGTCTAATATACTGTATCGACTGCAGATGCTGATAGTGGAAATAGAATAAAACAATGATCACCATAGGTCAAGGAAATTAAAAATCGATATTATAAAACAACAGAAAACCGATGAATGAAAATTGGAAAAGTGGAGGTAAAATATGGAAATACAACGATGCTACTACACCGATTACAAGTGAACTATATCTGACACTACACAAAGTGGATAATGGTAAGAGTGGATAAGTGGAAAGTGGATAATGGAGGTAAACAATAGAACTACAATGACACTCTACTACGCCGAAAGCAATGAAACTATACACACTATACCTAAGACTACACATGGAAAATACTATTTCTTCACTTGAATTTGTTATCGCCAGTTTCTTCATCCGTCTATAATACTTCATGTAATTCCACATTTCTTCATTTGAATTACAATACATCGACCACTACTTCAGCCACCGGTTAAGGAATATAAAACATAATACTGCAGTCCGTCAGTCATACTTGCTACTCTACCCAATATACTCGTCCTCACTCTATGGACTGCATCGCCTTTTTCCGAATTTCTATTGAATTTAAAAGCCACTGCAAAGAAGTTTCTCGCGCTGGTGGTGCAACCTTTAATTGTCGTTTCTATTGCCGCTTTCTCTTTCCAACGATGCTTTTTGTTTCATTCTTGTGACGCAGTCTGACATGTTCAGATTAGCGCGGAGTGGAATTCTAATAATAGAATCGATGACTGCTTTATCTGAATTACATAAGTTGTCGTTAAGAGCTGCTGTGAACTGTAACGCTGCCGTTTCTGCTATTTCTTGTTTTATCGCTGCTTGTGTCTTCATAGGCGAACATTTCCGCATCAAATTCTCCTTGTAAGTATTATACAATTAAATTTCTTTTCTTCTGTATGTCTGTATAATGATAGAAAAAGGGTCAACGCTATCGACACCGAGTTTTGCATCGAGATCCTCATGAACTTCTATTAGTTCGAATTTGCACTACAAACTATCTTTCTTACGGTTGTATTATTTTCATTCTTTGTTCTATTTGCTCTAACTCTTTTATTTTTGTACTATGTATAGCAGTAACATTTTTGACACATGTTTGGAATTTTGCCGAATTTACTTCAGGGATCTTGTAAACCCATATTATCCTGAATTTTTAAAACTAATTTTTTTGTATTTTGTTATGCAAAATTATTGATTGTGGTTGTATAATGCGTGTAAGAGTAGTTATATACTTATCTTTTTCATTTCATGCAAATTATGGAAGATCTCTGATCGTCACATATAAGTAACGCTAGGACAATACGTGTGACAGAGATTGTTTCTGATAATGTCATGATATTAATTAACCTACGCATACATACGACATGAATAGTCTAGTTACATCCCATTACTAATTAGATATGTAAAATAGAAGTAATTTTGTAATTTCTGCAAGCCTGTATGGCTATATAAAAATAAATTATCCGTTATAAATTGATAAAAAAGCAATGTCGATTATTATAAATGAATTCACGTGTATTGAAATTTTAGTAACAAAATCGTACTCAAAAAGTTCATAATCAAACAGAATTGTGATTATCGTGAATGCAAAATTGAAATTTTGTTATCTGAAATATTCTTGTCACTAGGTATGGAAAGATTTGAAACAGTTAACGCACAAACCAACATCACATTTCTCACACTTTGTCGATGGATGGCGTCGGCAGTCACTTCCAGCACATCGGCGACGGTTGCATGGAATAATAAAGTGGTTCTTCCCATCCTTTTGAGAATCCAGTTTTGTGCGTTGATACTTGGCCGATGGCCTTCCGCTTGACATCGGAGAATTGCCATACATTTTCAAATATGCGATTGCTAATTGCCTTCGAAACTCAATTTGTGTCATAAAGCACGGTGTTCCCGGCCGAGAGTTAGTTGAAAAAAAAATCACCGGAGAAACTGTTGATGTTTTTCGAAAGTGCATACCCCCAGTACTTGAAATAGGGTAGTCCGCAAAATTAATTTTGGGGGGTTCGTGAATACGGGCGACTTTTTCAAAATGGCGTCGATTTTCACCTTTTTTCGATCCCCCATCGATTTTCATCTATGACATATTGCGAATGAAGTGATGAAATTCAATAAAAACTCAAGCTAAATACTATTGAACGATTTGACAGCAACAGATGTTTATATCTATGCATTGTTGCAACGCAATCACTTTATAAGTAGTGCGATAAGCATGTATATAATCCAACTTTTTAAAGGAGAAAAAAACTGCAAGTCATATGGTTTGACTGAATGTATGATGTCTTTGCACAACTATCACTTTTCTGCCCTTGTCTGATGTCATGTTAACCCAATGACTGAATGTTCAATATCAAAAAGCAGCATTATTCCACAAAATCAGGATGAAGCTCTATTACATTCCATCCGGTAAATCAATGCAAAATAGGGAGTTCAAAACTATAAATGGCGACTGTTGTACATGCAAACACTCCGAAACAATTTTTCAGCAAAAGATGGGTTGCTTTCTGACACCTTGAATTTCAACCAGTGCTGTTGAAAATCGTAGTGAACCGATTCTGGCGTTTGTTCACTGTATCTCCCAAGGGAGGAGTTCATCATCAAACAAAATTCGGGTACATGAAAAAAGATCGCATGAACTTTCGGTGTGATCGTGATTTCAAGTCGCTTGTACATAGCATGAAAGCGATCACAGCATACTTGAAAATCATCCCGAAGCTCATTTCCGAAACATGATTCAACGACTTCGTTAAGAGCACTAAAAGTTGCAACATATTCCAAACAATGAAGTGGACAAATGGCTCGCAACTTATCGACATTTCTCAAGAGCTTGCGACTGTCATTGCCATTTAAAGTTCCACCATGAAAATGCTGCAGTTCGATGCTGCAAGCTTTCAACCACAGATCTGCATCGGACCACCTGGTCTTCATTTCTTTGAAGAGGGTGCACACCGCTCCAATCAGAATGTGGAGCTCAGGAGGTGGTACATGAGCAATAATGAGAGAGTCAGCCGGTCCTTTTATCAAGCTAGGATGCACGACATTTGAGTGATGTTTGGCTTGCTCTTTCATCGATCCTGAATCAAAATAGGACCAAAATGATTTATTCAGTGAACCAACAGTGCGCGATTCACCTCGGACATCAAGGGAATGTTTGTTGGTGCTACACCAGGAACAAGGATGCAAGCAGCTGTGAGACATAATGCCAAGCGCAATATTGCACATTTTGAGGTCGGATGCTACATGAAACCGTCTATGCAGATTTTGGATCCCAGCTCCCAGCCAAAGGGCTTTTACATTGAAATAATTTTCCTGGATTGCTGGTGCAATCGCGATGATAATACATTTCTTGACCCCCGAATCAAGAAAGGCAGACTTACTTTTTTGTTGAGGACATTCACAGAAAATCGACAAAGTTACTTTTAAGAAATTTCCTCCTCCATCCAATCCGATCTTGATCCAGTACTTTAGCTCGCATTTTAAATCTCTCTCATGAATGATGTAGTCAACAAGTCCGTTTATGTCTTGACAGGCAACAACCGGTTTTTCCTCGTGATCTATCACTTTGCCATTCTCCATTCGTGTGAACCTTAGAATTTTCAGACTGAAAAACTCATCCAGTCGATGATCCATTTCAAAGAGGGAATCTCTAATATGAGGTTCAACTGACGTCGCTCCCATGATGTCTCTGATCGCATGTGTCAATTTATTCCGTCCACGAACACTCAAATTCATAGCAACTTGCACTCGTGATGCATGCTCAGCAGTCAACTGATCGCCGGATTTAGCAGCTTTTGGAGACACGATAATCTTCATTGGTTTGCCAGCATCTCGTGCAAGGCTCATCTCAACATTTGATTTTGAGGAAGACAATGACAACTTTTGATCAATGCATTTTGACATCAACTGGTCCTTTTCTTTGTCGGTCTTCACAAAATCAGTCAGGTTGTCAAGCTTCGAGGTCAGAGAGCAAGGGTGTGGCCTTCCCCTTCCAACGACGCACAAACACTTCATACATAGCTTCATCGGTTTACATGTGGACTTCATCTCAGAGGCATTAACAGATGGCCGACCACGAGCTCGCTTTTCGCCGGAGAGTTCAGAAGAACGTCGTCCATTACTCGTTGCAATTTGGCAAACAGTACAGCTGCAGTCTCTGTTGGATGTAGAGCGGGTCTCCATCAAGCGTCCCTGTACCAGTAGGGGGAATGATCGAAAATGGGGAGTGTTGAAGCCTCGTTGCTCGCCATGCCCTTCTCCGTCTTGCTCAACCAAGACCTGCAAGTGCCACACAAACTGGAAGGGAGCCTGGCATCCTCGTCGTTGAAATTCTCAATAACATGCTTCTGTATAAGACAGGCGGTGTTGTCATTTATCCGACGAAGTTCTTTTGCTTTGTTAAAACATAACAAACAGACAAGAGCACGGTTTTGTTCATGGGTTCGCTTTCCGCCAGGCATTTCACACAATCAATTGCGGAGTGACAAGAATCAACAACACAATACACTGTATATAGAAATTGATAGACAAGATTTGATTAAATTGTTTGAAATTTGAATCGTCGGCCACTGATGAATTTGAAATGAATTTTCACCCAACGCAAGCAAATAACCATAGAGATCTCTTGAACTATGACGAAAGAATCTGACTCGTATTATTTATCTACAAGTAAAGTGTACGTGAAAGTATTTGTTTGTCATAATTGCTGTGCATGTCAGTAAGTTTAAATGATGACTGAAATGGAGCAATTTTCATCAATGAAATGATGCCAAATACATGTATTTGAAAGAATACCATGGCAGATGAAGCTTCCTTACCTATAGATTCCATCAATGCCAGTGCAACTATGTTTGCAAAAGTGACACCATTCATAGTCTTGAACTCCTTGTTCTGCATTGATTTACCGGATGGAATGTAATAGAGCTTCATCCTGATTTTGTGGAATAATGCTGCTTTTTGATATTGAACATTCAGTCATTGGGTTAACATGACATCAGACAAGGGCAGAAAAGTGATAGTTGTGCAAAGACATCATACATTCAGTCAAACCATATGACTTGCAGTTTTTTTCTCCTTTAAAAAGTTGGATTATATACATGCTTATCGCACTACTTATAAAGTGATTGCGTTGCAACAATGCATAGATATAAACATCTGTTGCTGTCAAATCGTTCAATAGTATTTAGCTTGAGTTTTTATTGAATTTCATCACTTCATTCGCAATATGTCATAGATGAAAATCGATGGGGGATCGAAAAAAGGTGAAAATCGACGCCATTTTGAAAAAGTCGCCCGTATTCACGAACCCCCCAAAATTAATTTTGCGGACTACCCTATTTCAAGTACTGGGGGTATGCACTTTCAAAAAACATCAACAGCTTCTCCGGTGATTTTTTTGTCAACTAACTCTCGGCCGGGAACACCGTGAAAGTTTCCGGATGATTTTGAAAGATTCCAAGCATTTGTGATCGCGATGTCTAACATACATGTGAAAATTCCCCACCACCATTTCTTCCTTCTGATACCAATTCTTAGACGATTTGCGTCTTGATTTAACTGGTCAGTCCCGCCCATGTTACTATTATATTGCTTTACAACACTGGCGCAGCTTATTGTGATAATCTTCTTTTCTTTATTAGAAAATCTCTTTACTTGTGAAATAGGATTATTCCCATGAGCTGTTGATATCATGGTTACAATGGAATTGTCCATCCATCTGCAGACATGTATTCCGTTTGCTATGTCCGTAGGTGATGAGTAAGTACACTGTAAACCGTAGACCGACAATTATCCTACAAAATTACTGACAAAATCAACCGACGATTGGCACCTCCAATATCCTCCGAAATCGGACAAATTTGTAGGTTCTCTACCGACATCGAAACAGATGCTTGGTATGCAAATTAACTAAACAAAGCTGTTGAATATTGATTGATTTTTTTTCGATTAATGATTGTTTGACTTTTGGGCAATCTACATTATTGTGTAGCAAAACAATGATTTATTTTGATATAATTTAATTAATTAATGACCTACATTTCTGATAAAATTTAAGCTATAATGCATTGCTATTTATTTTGTTGCTTTTTGTCAGATATTATAGGTGTTCAGTGGCAATCATCCTACAAGAACTAACAATGACCGACAAAATAGATTTTGTAGGATAAATGTCTATCAATTGTCAGTCAACGGTTTGCAGTGTACCTCTTGGAAGTTTTTTCATATCATTTTGATGGAGAACTGGACATTCGCGTAAGCGATTGTCTCGAATTGTACCTGTACAGAGGTAATTCACATTTTTTAAGTACATTTGTAATTCATAACTGCATAAATTGTCAAAATAAATTTCATAGGGAAATCGTTTTTTGTCAGGAGGTAATTCGCTCACTAAATGAATCACTGTTGCAGTGCATTTACCAACAACCATCTCCAAACCACAGTTTCTTTCTAATGTTTTTCCTTGGTAGAAATCGAAATTTATAAGGTATCCATTTGTCGAACTCAAACACCAAACTTTATACCCGAATGGAATTGGTTTATTACGGATACACTGTTTACAGCTGTGTTTTCCGAAATATTCTATGATAGATTCGTCATGACTAATCTGCTGAACTGGTTGAAAATTGCGCATAAATCTATTTTTCAATAATGATGCCATGTTTCTAACCTTTGAAAATTTATCATGAGGATCTAATTTTGTATTATCAATGAAATGTAAACACTGCATAATTTTTTCAAACCTATTGCGTCGCATTGCATTGTATATGGCATGGTTACGTACGTCATCATATTGATCCCAGAAATATCTCTTTCCAGGAGCTGAACTGCAGCCCGACACAATCAGAATACCGATAAAGCACTTCATTTCTCCAACAGAAATGATCGTATCAGACAAACCTTTCTGTAATGCATAACGCAGACTCTCTGTAACAAATAATTCAAACACTTCTGTGTCGAAAAATAATTCGAATAATTGAACTGGCGAAAAATCTTGATGAGCACTGTGGTTTGCTTCAGGAAACAGATAGCTTTTATCTTCGAACTCTTTGTTTTTCACCCATTTTGGTTTTGTCTGGAAAGTTGAAGGTATTGGATTCGTCCCAGAATGTTGACGTCCGCAAAAGCCATCTGAAATAATAAATATGAACGTGTTTATATGCTATTTACATCACTTGTGATTTACAATACGAGCTTGCATTCTTGAATGTCTGCCTATGCCTGGTATAAGCGTGCTATGCATTCCTCACTCCTGACCTGACTGCAGCAACTGAATAACAGACAAGTTGACTAACAAAGTGGCGAGTGCCTCAGTAGCTCAGTGGCTAAAGTGCCCGATGCGTAAGCTGAGATCGGTGGTACGAGCCCCGGAGCAAACATAACGTGTCACTATTTTGTAGTTGAATTTTTTATTATTGTTTAGAAATTTGTATTTTATTTGAATTTAGTTCGAATATAAAGTGATTATAAAGTGATACTAGTGATTAGATATTGATTCTAGACTATTGATTACCAGTAAATATTGATTATCTAACAATGTAATAATGCAAATGTGTAACATCTACAGATCAGAGTTTGGTTTTAGGCTACTCACCAGCGTCCAGTGAGTCACCACTAGATAGCCGAATCTCTGCGTTACTTGATAACTGTTTCGAGCTCAGATTATCCAGTGTTCCTCCACTATCTTCATGTGCTGAGTCCACTTCAGATACATCTCCGTCTGGTGGACTGATGTAGATACAATCTATGTCATCTTGAAGTTCTTCAATCTTGGCTGCAGCCTCTTCAACACTATATTTTCTAAAATGAAAGAAAATGTACCTGTCATTATTCTAGCGTTACATATATGTAACGGATAACTTAATTGTAAAATAAAATGTATACTTAAACTTTATATCATTCAATTTCCTGACATTTGTTATCGTTATAGTCTTATAAAGATAATTGATGATAGTATTTGGTATGAATGCATGAACATTTGCTGATATAAACAAAATAGAAAACTTACTTTTTTAGATCACCCATATTTGTGAAATGAAAAGTGTATCTCGCTTGGGGATGATTCGAAACGCAAGTTGCATCCCAACTATTTAAACAAAATATATATATTTCACACATGGATCATTTAGTTAGTATTTCATACGCAAATTATAGCAATAAGGCATTCATTGCTCACAAAACTGGACCTTTATCGAAAAGTTAATTGCGTTACATATATGTAACGCTAGGATAATATGGGTTAAAGAGTTCATTGCTTTGGTGTCTATTATGTCAAATATACTAGAGAGTTACGGTACTTATGAGTTATTCCCCAGGTTTCCAAATTCGTCTGAAATCTGCGAACATGAATGAATCGTCAGAAAACTTCAGTTAGACGTACTTGAGCATATTTTCTGCCTACATACAAAACTTTGTGCAGATCGGACAAGTATTTTTTGCATTAGAGACGATAACGTGAAGTGTGGTGATCTGCATTATTGCTACTCGTGTGTGCATTGTTCTCTGTCCCTCTTCGTCTCATCCACTGCTACTTGAAATCTTCCCACGTCCACTACCCCACCACACCTTTATTAAGTTGAAAATGTTGGTGTAAGGAATGTGGCCTGGTCTTCATCGCTTCACGAGTTGTCGGGAAATGACTTTGTTGACCTCAAGTGCTTTCTGCTCAGACGATGAGGTCAGAAGAAGTCATATCAAGCTGCAGACATCGCTGCACTTCAAGTTATCGCCCCTAATTCAAAAAGTACTTGTCCGATTTGCACACATTTTGACATATGGGTAGAAAATATCCTCAGTTATACGTGTACTTGCAGTTTTGTGACAATTGATTCATTTCTACGGATTTTAGACAAATGTGAAGACGTGGAGGAGAGGATCGCCCAGAAGCACCGAGTTACTGATGTGCAAAGAGATGAACATATCAGCATTAGACTGTTTTGTGCATGAATTCATTTACAGGCTATTGTGAAATGCATAATGTGCAAAGATCCTTATAGATAGACAGACACACTGTAAACTCTACACTGTAAACCAGCACCTCCTAAAATCGAAGAAACCTGCATCCTAAAGCGCCACACACTAGAATTTTAGGAGGCTGCGTGAAATAGAATGTTGACATACTAAAGAGAACAACAACCCTAGTGCGCTAGCCTCCTAAAACGCTTTGCTTTAGGATTTTTTTATTAGTTACAAATAGTGTCTTGCTTTAGTGTGTGATTTAGGAGGTGCTGGTTTAGAGTGTAGGGCACGAAATTTAGGCATCAATTCTAACCATGACAAGGCACGAAGTTCATAGTGCCGAGTTTTTTTCCATCAATTTCATTGGATAAACAAATATTTGGTGCATATTAGTGCATTGCGTTCAGGTGCACAGGTAGGCCTACATGAACATCAAAATGATCCAATGCATCCAATCCATCAAAGGTGAGAAAGACTGATAGAAGACCGATAGAAATGAATTAATATCCATGTCTTAGCGAAGTGACGTCCAAAAAGTAATGTCCGAGCATCTAAAGGAAAAGTTGTTGTTACAGAACAACACTATTTGAGCAGCTCATTCGTTGGCCTGCAACTTCAATATCATTTTCAAGGCACAATGTCACAAAAACTGTGGTGTCCATTAAAGCATGAAATTGGCATCTTTCTCAAGATGCAAAGATCTTTCTCAAGAAATAATTCCGCTAAATCTTGTGAAATGCAATCCCCCAATTGAATTGTCTCCAAATAAATGACAAACGACCATTCGGAAATCTTATTGTTTTGCAGGTTTTCATTTCCAAATATCTTCCAATAAATCAAATGGCGACTGCAAATGGTAAGTCAACAAAGTGAAGTTTGGTTCTCATTTAAATATTTTATCATTTCCAGTCTCGAAACTCGCAGTATATCATAAAAATTCGACTTTTAGATTTTCTTGAGATAGTAGTGCGCTATATTTAGATGCTTGCTGCATTCGCATTTAAACCTGTCAAAACTAAAGAATAATCAAGTTAAAATGTGACCTGTCTTTAATTGACCGCAAGCAGCATTTATCTGAATGTAGCATTTGAAGTAGAATGCAGCACGCTTGTACACATGTCTGCATGTTTTTCAATTGTCACACTTGATGGTAGCCAGTGATCTGATTCAATCTTCCCTGATCTCAAGAAGAATATAACTACTTAATTCTTCAATAATTGTAGATTCTTCTTCAAATCGAACGTAGCATTGATTAGTTATTTTAAATTACCCTAAATCTATGTTTTTCATTAACTTGAACGTAATCTAACAGCAACAGGTTTCAAATACAATGCAAAAACGTTTAACTAGGGCGCCGGAAGGACTAGAGAAGACATAGACATGGAAATCAAAATCACGACGTGGTCATGCTAGCCCGGCAGCCAACACGAAATTTCTACAGAGAACGAGGCTGACAATGAGACTTTCACAGAATGATGTACACCTCACAGTCCGGCAGCCAGCACGAGTTCCTGCAGGGAACGAGGCCGACAATGGCACTTTCACAGAATGATGTACACCTCATAGTCCGGCAACCAGCACGAGTTTGTGCAGGGAACGAGGCCGACAATGAGACTTTCACAGAATGATGTACACCTCATAGTGCGGCAGCCATCACGGGTTTGTGCAGGGAACGAGGGCGACAATGAGACTTCCACAGAATAATGTACACCTCATAGTCCGGTAGCCAACACGAGTTTCTGCAGGAAACAAGGCCAAAGATGAGACTTTCACAGAATGATGTACACCTCATAGTCCGGCAGCCAGCACGAGTTTGTGCAGGGAACGAATGTTTCTGAAGGGAATATCTGAATTCGAATGTTTCTGAAGGGAACTCTGTGACAATCTGTCTTTGATAACTATTCAAATACACTTACACATTCTCTCCGTAATAGACCGAAGACTCCTCCAATATTTGAATATTCAGTCACATTTTGTTACTACTTAAATGATGGATGCATGTGATGTGTATAAAAGTCATCATCTGCGTGATGGGATTATTTCATAGAGAAGTGACTCATTTAGGTCGGGCCATTATTCAAAAGTAAGAGTTTTTCAAACGCATTTTCCGGGCCTTCCAGGCATCACACGAGGTTGGAAGGAGTACCATTAGAATCGCGCTGATTTCGTACTCATTTGGTGACATTTGTTGCCGCTCTGGCGACGCTTTCCTAATGAAATTCGTTATTTATGGATTAAAATAATCTTCAAGGTACATTAACAATTAATGGCATTTATAAAAGAAAGTGTTCTCGTGTCAATTTGAACAAATAATGATAATTCCCTTGTAGATTCTATCTAGACTTCGACGTTTTTGAATTCAAAATTGCTCTGATATAATTATGGAAAGAAGTAATGACAAACGTAAAATATATCATCTTTTTGCCTTACATCTTTTTGCCCCCACTGTGACCTTGAATATCAAAACGATGATAATATTCTGACTCGCTGTCATAAGAGCTTTCATTTGGTGTAAGTTGTTGTGAATTTGGTCAAATGGTTTCTGAGATAGAGCAAAGAATAATAACCACAGTAAAAACTCCTCCTTTTGACCTTTAAACCTGCATTTATCCTCTCCAGTGCCGAGCGCTCTGCCTCTCCCAGCAGCCCGTGTTTGTGAAAACCCCCCGGTGAGGAGAGGGTTTAGTCCTTGAATTTTGACTCTCTCTCATTCACATTTCAAATGAAACACTGATTCCCGTTGCAGAAACATGGACAGT
Source organism: Prostheceraeus crozeri (assembly GCA_907163375.1). NCBI lineage: Eukaryota > Metazoa > Platyhelminthes > Polycladida > Euryleptidae > Prostheceraeus > Prostheceraeus crozeri. The sequence goes on along the minus strand of CAJQUW010002982.1, from coordinate 52,333 downwards.
AGTGATCGTTGCCGAAGATCACAGTATGAATCAAATTCTTCAACTGTCTCCGGACTGCACAGTGACCCAAGTGATTCAGTTATGGAGAGGTGAAGTCAAAGTTTTCGGGAACTGGGTCTTGCAAACTGACGACCGACTTCTCACGCTCGATGAAAACTTTACACTGAGAATGATAGGAGAAACTGCGGTAGGATACCGAATAGTGAATCTCCGCATAGAGAAATCTTCAAAGCCAACTCCGAGACCAAAGTCCATTGCAGTCTTATTTGAAGGCAAATTTCAGCGTCTGAATGTTCATCCAAACGACAGGCTGTGTGATATTCTTCCAGGCGCTCCAGAGGCTTCCTACGAATACAACGGACGTCTTCTATGTCTTCAGAAGACTGTGAGACAGGCAAAACTAGTTGACGATGCAGTCGTTTCTCAATGCACCTGCCGCCTGAGCGTCTGTCTCTCCAACGGTGAACATATTCAAGTAACTCTTCCCAAAGAGGCAACAGTGTGTCAACTGAAGGCTGCAGTGAAGTCCCATGAAATGTCTGACTTCTCTCTACGATATAAAGGACGAATCCTTGAACCTCTTGACCCCATACAAAACCTGCGACAGACTGTGGAGGTCTCTAGAACAGAAATTGGTGTCAAGATTGGAAACAGGTGTGTTATGTGGACTGCAGCTTCAGGACTGATGAATTTTCGTCAATTTATCGGTCAACTTTCGAAGGAAGCAAACATGGACTGGCGAGTTTTGGAGCCTCTGACTTTCACATGCAAAGGATGCGGCAGAAGGTTCTGCAAAGAGGAAGAGGAATTCCAACTGCTACAAACCAAATGCTGCCGATTACAGTCGTTAAAATTGAAAGCGGAGCAGTCAATCATTCGCAAAGGTAAGTGCATGTGCAACACCACGATTCTGTTGGAAATGAAGGTTTTTGAACTGTCAAATCAAACCCCCCTTTAGTCCGGCAGCCAGAACGAGTTTCTGCGGGGAACGAGGCCGAGAATGAGACTTTCACAGAATGATGTGCACCTCATAGTCCTGCAGCCAACACGAGTTTCTGCAGGGAACGAGGCCGAAAATGAGACTTTCACAGAATGATGTACACCTCATAGTCCGGCAGCCAGCACGAGTTTCTGCAGGGAACGAGGCCGACACTGAGACTTTCACAGAATGATGTGCACCTCATAGTCCTGCAGCCAACACGAGTTTCTGCAGGGAACGAGGCCGACAATGAGACTTTCACAGAATGATGTGCACCTCATAGTCCGGCAGCCAGCACGAGTTTCTGCAGGGAACGAGGCCGACAATGAGACTTTCACAGGATGATGTACACCTCATAGTCCGGCAGCCAGCACGAGTTTCTGCAGGGAACGAGGCCGACAATGAGACTTTCACAGAATGATGTGCACCTCATAGTCCGGCAGCCAGCACGAGTTTCTGCAGGGAACGAGGCCGACAATGAGACTTTCACAGAATGATGTGCACCTCATAGTCCGGCAGCCAACACGAGTTTGTGCAGGGAACGAGGCCGACAATGAGACTTTCACAGAATGATGTACACCTCATAGTCCGGCAGCCAGAGCGGGTTTCTGCAGGGAACGAGGCCGACAATGAGACTTTCACAGAATGATGTACACCTCATAGTCCGGCAGCCAGAACGAGTTTGTGCAGGGAACGAGGCCGACAGTGAGACTTTCACAGAATGATGTACACCTCATAGTCCGGCAGCCAGCACCAGTTTCTGCAGGGAACGAGGCCGACAATGAGACTTTCACAGAATAATGTACACCCTATGCCCGAATCGGCGCATCTGTCGAGTTCTAGTGAGTTCCTCTTCTTGTCAGACAGGATCAAAGAAAAACACATGTAAATCCAATGGGACGCAGATTGCAGTTTTTGGATAAAAGGATTTTTTCTATGTTTTCTCTGATTAAACGAAAAGTACAAAATCTAGAGTCATGATTTTTGGTATGGAATGTCTTCAGGTCATTTCCTATAATGTGCATGTGCTTGTGTCATGCATCTAATCGGCGATGTATGCGCGAATGTGGTTGAATGTGGATAAAGTAGCTCAAAATGTTTGCGTTTGCCGACATTTAGAGGCTCGCCAAATCTAAATGTGTTTAGCTTTAGAGACAGGGGTGCATGAACATGGAAGGAAATGACCTGAAAACATTCCATACCAAAAATCATGACTCTAGACTTTGTACTTTTTGCTTAATCAGAGAAAACATAGAAAATTTTATTTTATCCAAAAACTGCAATCTGCGTCCCATTGGATTTACATGTGTTTTTCTTTGATCCTGTCTGACAAGAAGAAGAGGAACTCACTAGAACTCGGCATACGTGCCGATTCGTAGTAGGCATAGGGTGTACATTATTCTGTGAAAGTCTCACTTTCGGCCTCGTTCCCTGCAGAAACTCGTGCTGGCTGCCGGACTATTGTGGGGAATTTTTTGAATATCTTTTAAGCCAAGAAAACTATAATCACTAGAATCCTAACAGCTTACTCTCTACGCATTATGCAACCTTTTACAGAAGGATAATGAATTTGGCACAATACTTTTGACGTGAGAGCTAATTTAAAATTTGAATGTCTGGATTTTTTTTGGTTGATTTCGATCTGTATTCACTTCTAATGTATATTGCTGCATCAATTCTTGATGAAATAAGTTGAGGATTCTTCCTATTGACTTAGAAATGTTGAGTAAACCTTTGAATTTGAAATTATCTGCTTAGTATGTAAGCATGTTTGAAATTTGAAATTGTACTATCTAATCAGCAATCAGGCCCACTGAAAATTTGCAGAATCATGTTGTTCTTAGCCTCAGTATCTCGATGAAAGTTCACCTAATTGAGATCTGTCTTCACCTGCAGAAACTAGATCCTAAAACGTGCAATTTTAGTGATATTTGAGTTGAGCTAAATGTTTGAATTATTTCACCTTTGACCTCATCTAATAAGATGCAATCTCAGATCGATAAATGATCATCGTTTTATCAACCACCACAACCAGATCTTTCTATTAGGGCATTTTTTATTAGTTTATGTTGTCTTTTCCATTTCAAACAGTGATCTAATGAAAAATTGTCAAAAATCGGCGTTTTTCTACCTTTACCTAAGCCCAGAGATGACCTTAGAAGTAAAACTAATGCTGTTTTCCTGAATCCCCTTTTAATGCCTATTCCATTGATGTGAGGTTTGGCAAAATTGATGCAATAGTTTGGGAGATCAGCAAGGCCCCCCTCAGTAGAAAACACTGTGAAAACCTTTTGAAAAACACCCCAGTAGGACGAGGGTTAATGAGTTAAGCGGATGCCTAGGAGAACCCTTAATGGTTTCTAGAGAGAAAACGCTTCATGTATGATCCATTCAGATGGCTCTTGCAATCTATTGTGACGAATTAATAGCCTATCCATCGGAAATAGTGCATTACTATACTCAGGGTCTTGGCCTGGGTGTGCTCCAAGATTCGACCTAAGAGAAGCCACCTCTTTATTCAATTAAATATCCGCACTTCCTACAATATTTCCTTTAAGAACTTGGATTCAGGTGTCATTGGATTCATATTTATAGTCTCAGAGTCTCAGAATACGTGTACACGGGCTAGCATACCAAACACAATTTATTGAAGTGCAAGTTTGTGCCGCACTTGTCACATTTGCGCATCAGTGCACATTAGGTGTCATTATACTTTGCTATAGATACGGGTTCTCCTCCTTTTCTTAATCTTTTATTGAATATCTAAAGATAATTATTACTATTAAGTTAATAAAAGACCAACAACTTTGATTCTGCGGCCACACTTGCCTGACTCAGGATTCGAACCGAAGTCCGCTATGGAGACGAGCTCACACCTTCACTAGGCCACGCTGACGTTACAAAAGGAATGCGAGTGAAGGCAGAAGTCATCCCTAAGTGATATCGACAGCTTATTGTCCTAATATTATTGACAGAACGCTACCAGCGTTCACATTTAGCGTTCCCTTTTGTAGCGTCAGCGTGGCCTAGTGAAGAAGATGCAAGCTCGTCCCCACCATGGACTTCGGTTCGATTCCTGGGTCAGTTATTATAACTAACTAATTATTAATACTAACTACGGTACTATTATTACTAACTACTAATTATTACAGTTATTGCAGTAAAAAATCATTTCCCATGCGTTAATACCACACTTACATGCCACACACATATTCATGGGCCCAATAGGAATTTTGGCCTATAGAAGAATCTTGTGTCAGAATAAAATCAAAGAATGTACTTCGTTTCCTTGATTCTACTCATTTATTGAAACTATGGCTTTGGATTTCATCCCAGTTTTGGCCGGTATGCCCCATACAAGTTTTTGCCCAACCTTGATATGTCAAGACTATGAATCAGCAAAAACTACATAGTTATCCGTAGATATTTGGAAGACAAATACATAGATGAAGGTCAATTTCTATGGTTAGTAGAATGTTGATGTTGATGGTTGACTTGACATAGAAATTAATTGATTGGCGGATTTGTTACCACTAGAAATACATTATAATTCATCTTAGCATAAGATTTCTACATTTTGCCGGACGATATTGCTCTTAGTTGCAATATTGTCCGGGAAATGCTATGTAATTCCTATGGAAGGAAAAAAGCTCAGTATATGTCTGCTACCACAGATGTTCCAGTGATTCATTAATCACATTGAGTTAAGCATTGCCGTTGTAGGCTATAACGTACATGTAATTTAATAAACGAATCGTAATACAAATTTCTTCACGACCAAAGAATGAGATCATTTGTGTTTTTTACGTTTCCATTGGTCGGACATTTAGATCCACCCATCGTCTGTTGGTGTTGACGTAAAGCATGGATTCAATTCATGCAAGTGCGTAGATGACTTGAAAAACATGGAAACACTCATTTGGGTCCTGAGATCACGTGACCTCACATGCAAAATTACACTGGCAGAGATCGTCGGATGATTTGTGTTCAAGTCACAGGATATCATCAACTTTTAGAATGAGCGAGATTTTCATGCACATGTTCTCAGATAGATTTCATGCATCGGTATCTGACGATCATCGTAACATTAAATTTGACTGGAATCTTGAATCGCATCAATGGTTGGTGCATACAATTACTTGCTACATGTTGTTATGTCCATGCATGATAAAAAAATCCATTTCCTCAAATCCTTCCATGAAGATTGGCATTCCAGATGAAAATATTCACAAATTTATCGTCATTTTCACTAGAAAATGGTGTCAGTTGCTATCCATTAATGAAATTCACAAAATAAACAAATTCTTCTTTCTTGGTCAGCCAACATTTTTTGAAATGGCGTTGATGAAACTTGAGAAAGTCTAAATATGCAAGCCGAATGAAGCATAAGTACTCCTATTCACTTTTAATTACCATTCAGTTCACGGTGTAGAGTTGTGCTGCATATTTTGGGAGATATTGCTAGATACAGTCTGTAGTATGGAAAGTTATGAGCAATGTGACATGACACTTTCACTGCTAGGGATTTGAATTCCAATGTTCTATTCTCATACGATGATGAAAATCATCCCAGCAGCCAACATGTCATATTCAACCTAATGTTGTCATTTCTAGTCCGAGCCATTACCCTGGATGAATTATTGGAACATTGTCATAGTTTTATCGGACAGATAATGCATACGTATCTAACACGTCCTCGGATAATCTGCGTTACTGTCCTCTAAACTATGACAATATTCCTATATTAGAGCAGTGGGGAGTTTCCACACTTGATCTATACAAGCATTTTGGGCTACGCACAAAAATGTGATCCGAATCGGTCTCCAAAAGAGAAATTTTATTTAAATGTCATGTGCCGAAAGTATACAGCACAACTGTGAATTCAAGTGAGTTAAGTACATTCACTTCCCATGAAAATAACACCAATAAAGACACGCAACAGTTGATACCACGATTACTGTGATATGTAAACTTCAATAATTAGTTTATATAATCGAAAGTGAGATTAAATGCCATAAGGATCCACGGAAATGAGAAATTCTACAAAAACAAGGAATAAAACCGTCATTTAAAGCATTGTTCTAAAACCGGCAGTGTTTTTTTACACTAACACGATTATCAAGACAAATAGATCCATTTCAAGCAACTTTTAATGTCACTTACTGGCATATTTATCGAGTGATTAAATGATATCTGAAAGTGGACACGCATTTCAAATCACAACTTTAATATTTGGTTTAAGGGCTCTGCTGTGGCCAATTTATTCCATCCTGGTATCTTGGGTAGTTTCAAGACCGACCAAGATCCAACTTTGATATCTTTTATTCATTGCTACTCAGTAAGTAGGATTGTTAGCCGTCTTTTCTTGTCCGCAGGATTCATAGAATAGCTTTTCCTATAAATCTATGGCAAATGTCCAATAACCAATGAGATTATATGTATTTCTATGAAAATTTATCTTGACCTCTCAATAAGTATCCTAACTACTAGTAGTAAGCCTCCTAACGCGGCCCTCTAATTTGCCATTGACGCCCTCAAAACATAGCTGTCATCATATCATTGATGTCGTCTCTGAGCCGGCAACAATCGTCTCTGCTGCCGGCTTCTGAATTGAAGACCACTATCTATGTACGTGGCCAGAAACTTCCACAGACATGTACATGAATCATAGCACTCATTCACTACAATAGTAATCATGCCTAGCTTTTTCAAGGATTAATGATCCTTACAGCCTCGGCTGTACGAATCATTGTTACTGAGCAAGTAGGGTTGTCAGCCGATATTTCACTTGTCATTTTTCTATGAAAGTCGTTTATATATCTTCCATTCCAAATTAGTCGGCCTTAATTGCATGATTAGGGTCGTCTTATTTGCTATGTAATATCATTGAGGTAAGAGCATTTCACCGTCCATCTCCGCATTCCCACAAAAAATGGCGTGGTGATTCCTATGGTTCACAATTTGTATTCGTAGATATCTCAAGCTTGACATACTTTAATCAAGTCTATGCTTTAATGCTCTGAGCTGCTATGGCTATGTAGAAAATTGCCATAGATTTCAGTCTCTTACAGATCAAAATCTTGGATTTTTGATGTCATAGATTTTAGGTTCAGTAACTATGCATATGCAACCTTTTAAGATGATCAGCCTAAATCGTCTAGCCTAGTATTATTTTCATTAAAAGAGAATTTGTTCAGTTTCGTAAACTTTCTCCAGATATTGCAACATCGACGCGTCATCCCCGCTTTGTCGATCGAGGAACAGAGGCACAGAGTTCAGTTGGAAAAATGGCTGGTGACGACAGAAATCTTGACATTCAACAACCTGTACATGATGGTAAGGAGCCCAGAGTCTTTCCCTGTCACTTTTCTCTCATTTTAGTTTTCTTGCAGATGCTGCTAATCAATTAGAAGGAAATGCTATCACTACAGGTAATGTACAACATTCTGAAGAGCTTCTTTCCCCAAATATTGAATTTCGTGTTACTCTTACAGTGGAATCTTGCCAAACAGAAGAAACTGAAACCGTTGGTGAGAAATCTGTTGTTAAACTTTATCCATTCTGGCGTGCAATGATATTCCAGAGGGAGCCATGATGTATTCCATTATGCACCGTAAAGCACAATGATATCAAGTTTTTGGATTTTGATTTTCTTCTACAGTCTACACAGAAAATAACCTAAAACACAATCACCGCTTCTGTTTTCAGCTGATTTCAACGGTGACCTCCTCAATTATCCTATTGCAGCATCCAAAGGCACATCTAGAAATTTTAGAGAGTGATACTGAATTCATTGACAGGCAATCGACTTAAATGGCATTAAAAGCCTGTCACGATTTCTTTTCCATTAGAATAAGCCTAAAATGCCATCAGCAGGCGCAATGCAAAATTTAAATTCAATGCTATATGACCATTATACAGCCACAATTTCGTATGCCGTGCATTAACCCCTTAACGCCGACAGCATAATAAAAACATCCACCAGATCCGGAAATTTTTGAATAATTCCTAGCGATATCATGGTAAGCGCATAGCTACAATTTATGTTCTCTGTGCTTTATGTGAAAGGATAACATTAAAAATATTAGTCCCATGCATTCATTTTACTGAAAAACTCATATTCAACTTATCAATTGTATTATAAAAATACGAGTTAACTCGTCATATCGTCACTTAGGTATCTACTCACATGCATGATGCATTCGATCACAATCACCGACGTGTAATGCTGGGTTGTTTGGGCAGGCAGGACAAAAATATCGAGTTTCGGATCTTTTTTTGAGAGTATTCCAGCAATAGAAGCACCTTTTTGTAGGGTTGCCGCCACGGCCGCTGCTCGCCTTGGTCGAGACATAATTGCAATGAATGAGTGAATAACTGACTTCGATTCGCACACTATTTGCTTGCATCACTTGCTTGTATTGTGAAAGCGTAAAACCAGGATCACGTGATGCAGTCTACGTGTTACCAACGCATTGGTTGTCAGCGAATTCTACGTCATTACTATCATGCTTCGATCACTCACTTGACTACATCGCTGCACTTGCAAAGACGAAACAATGATATCGGTAGTGAACAAATAAAAAACGATAAACATGCACATCACCCTATAAGAGGATTTTGATAGGCTAAGCAGTAGAGAATGGCATACATCAGTCATCCATTCACAATTAAATGATAAATGAAATGCGCGATAAGTATAAATCCTTATTTCATGATATATCACTATGACGAGTTAACTCGTATTTCGTGCATATAGTTAGCGAGTTAACTCGTCATCCGGCGTTAAGGGGTTAATGAAATAAGAGAAGTGGTGCAGATGCGATAAATATTATTGCACGACGCTCATGTGACACATTACTACATAGAAATAGATTGTTTAACTGAAGTTGGTTAGAATGGAAATTGACTCAAGGTCGCGGCACGGCCGGGGGAACTAAGTTGGGGCATGAATGACCAATGAAAAGCTTAGAATTACACATGTGACTGATTCTAATCCAATCATACAGACGTTGACAGGTGAATCTAAGTGAAAATGCGTGCGATTTATGTGCTGTTATTGTGCATTGCATGAAGCTTAACCTCCATTCTACAGGTTTTATTGTTGTCGATTTCTATGCATTACTATGTCTACATTCATCAAATGATCGCTACATGGCTGTTAAAATCTCTTATCGCACTGTGGTGCATATCGTGTATTCGTTGTATGCAAACGCTTATTTCAGGACATAGAAATAGAACAAAGATATTTTGATTTAACAGCGATTAAATATCACCCCTTTTGAGATTTCTGTAATCGGCTAGCCAGCACCTTCTTATTTCTAGGCATAGAAATCGAATTATTGCTCGACGGGCGATAAATGACTGTCATCGTGCAACAAATGCGGACTATTACCGAAGAATTAATCGCTGCATGGCTGTTAAAATTTCTTATCGTACTATAGTTGTAGGCGATGTATGCAGACGTTTATTTCAGAACATAGAAATAGAACAATTGATATTTACAATGGTTAAGTATAGAACTAATCTGAAACACTTGCCAATTACTTCGATAAACAACGTTTTGATAACGCTAAAATAGCGCTCACCTTGAGATTTCTATAAAGAAACATTTGACAAATCATAGAAATCGAATTGTTATCAATGGTAATTATCTGCCGATGTTGTCCTAAAAGTTCTACTGCGACACTCGGTCAAATTGACATAGCGTCATTTTATGAAGCAATGCGCTATGAAGACGCTAACTTAGCGCTCTAGTGGATAATTCTTTTTCCTGTTGAAGGACAGTAATGATAAGGTGAATGGATTGAAGCGTCATCAGCAAACAATTTTCTAGATGGTTGATCAAAGCATCAAAGTATGACAGCATGCTGAAGTCGTGTCCGCCGCGTTGTCAAACAATAAGGTAGTTGTCGCATTCTAGGCTTTGTCTCGACCTTCGGTCTCGACGAATCCTGGACTGCGATCACTATCACTATCACCTTGCGGTAAACTGTTGCATGTTTCAGCAATTCTCTTCTTCTAAACATCTAGTAATCGGCGCCTAGACAAACAGCTGTTGTCCATTCCACTCTCATGAACTTAAACAAAGCGGAAAGTCGGATTTCTATGTGCAAAATGATTCAATAATTCTCAAAATGTGGGTGTGGAGGAGTTGGGGCATTCCTCCATGTATAGATGCGCCAGTGGTGAGGTCCTCAGATTTGTCATATATTAGCTGATATTTTCTGTGACGATGAACTGCTTTTTCATCAGTGCAGAGTTTGCTGTGTAGATCGGTAACTGAACCCGCAGTTGAAATGACCCATCACCCTTTTCTTCATTTTGCAGATGCCTCTACTCAAAATCCACCAACTGTTCCAAGTGAGTGCCTTACGCTGTTTCCAAAGGAATATTTGACGTAAGCGAATTGTGCTTTCTATTCCAGTTCATTTCGCGCTGCAGAACTACACAAACACGGGTCCTCACCGAAACTGGTATGAATTTCAAGCATATGTTTTCTTAGATCTTCCATCACCGAATCCTACCGTTGGTCAAGTACGAACAACTGTCGCACATTTCCTTGAAAGGCGGCCCGAGAATACGAGGATGCAAATATATTTGGCAGATACTCTACTCGGCAGCAAGCTGGTTCACTGGATCAAAACAAGTTCTACGAGCTTTTATTTAAATGAGGACGGTGAATATGACTTTCTATCGGTAAAAAATAGGAGATGGGAAGATTTAGAGGAAGATAGCCAATTATTCCCAATGCCATCAGGTTTTACACCGGCACTTCGGATTCATCCACGCTGAGTTCAACTTTGGAAATTGAACTGTTATTGTCTATTTTGTATTTCAGATTGTCTTCATCAAACTGCAAGCGTCAACAAACTGCTTTTGTCAAATATCTTAGTAAACTGATTTATCGGAAGTTTTCATGCAAACTCATTTTTATCACGATACAAAGATTTTAAGATTGGTTGAATGTACAAAAATATACAGTACAAATAAGTTTTACCGAAAAAATGCTGCTAAAAAAGTCTAACATGATTTTTTCATTGATGAAGATCTCAGTTTCAATAAACATTACACCATGTGAAAGGATGTGTTTAATACTTTGATTTGGTAGAACGATTAGGATGTGTCTGGTCAGTTGTGGTCGGCAGACATAAAAGAATGAATTTTCGGTCAATTCATTCACCGATGCCTACAGAGTAAAATACGCAGAACGGAAAACAAAGATCATCACCATGCAATCAGGATCGTGTTAAGCTTTCAGATGATATATTTGTTTTCGAATTTCAGCAACATTTGGTACAGTTTTACTCAATTAAGCACGGTTCCTTGCTTTTCCACTAACTTTCGCGTTAAAAATGTTTTAAACGGTCAACTGCACACAACTTAATAACTTTTGCTGCATCAACTCTGGCGCTTTCGAGTTTGGGTTTAAAAGAATGCTGATGTTATCAGCTTCAAGAATATGTAAGTTTTATCACGATCTGCCCATCCGTTCACTGGCAAACTTCAAATTCGTATTGTTCCCATATTCAGCCATCGGGTGAGTCATCATTTCCCTCGGTGGAGGTCACGATTTCGAGTCCTTGTTCTGCGCGCACACAAAGGCTTGGCGTCAGACTGTGACTCACCACCTGTTCACAGACAATAGCAATGAATAATTTTTCTAATTACTAATTACTTCATTTAATTAGGCATATATCATCCGGTCGATATGGAAGACTCCTTCAACCTATGTGTCGAACTTCCCGCCGGCGAAACTCCTTCTTTCCGGCGACTGCTATCATTGTAAACAATACCGTGATTGATTGACGAATCGTTCAATTGCTTCAGCCTAATAGCCTTGTATTGCATTTGTTTGTCTAATTACTGCCGACTGTGACAATATCTTTCTGTCTGATTGAAATGTATTTTGTACCTAAAGATTTCTAATGACTTCCGAAAATATACATTTACTTACACAAGTTTGGACTATTTGCTGCACGACAGCTATTTGATCTGTGTTCTTCCTGAATCTCCTCATTTTCTTTTCTATGAACACTGCCGAACAAGGAATTTTTAAAGTGTGGTCGAGGCTGCTCTCTATGTGCAGGGCCCCGCTCGGATGGGTTTGAGCGTTCAGGTTGAGGGGCCGAAACGCGAATCCTGTCCGAGTCACCTGCTGATGACCTCAGATACCCACGGGGAACGGATAATCAGTCCTTTTAAGGACTTAAATTCTTTCAAAAACATTCCAAAAAAACTATTATAATTCTTAAAAGTCACAAAAAATGTTTTCTTTCATTTATACTCCTTTTTAACGTTTCGTTTTAATATTTATTTCATTTAAGAGTTCATCATTTTATTTCTTGAATTTAATTTTCATATGATTTTATTTTATTTTCATCATATTTTATTCATTTGTAAGCTTTAATAAATTTAATCTTCATCTATGGGTTTAACGTCTAACTTAGAACTAAGTTATTTGAGACAACTACAGATGTTTCACATGTTCAGTTTAATCTCCCTTTTGTTATGATTATATATAGATAAACGTTACGTGACGCTGATAAGGTCCAGATGGGAAAGGCATAAGTGTCATCACGATGTTTAGATTAAGGTTTAGGATAGCGCCTCGAATTATCCCTCTAGTCACAATTACATAATAACGTTTATTAACGATTCTGCTTGAATTATCAAGTCATTAGGACTTCAGACCCTTGTCAGGTAAGCAGACAATTCCAGTCTTGTGAATTATTAATAACTTTTTTAATATCAAGATGGTCGTAATTTGGGTTGGTATTAAGAGGTTTTCTTTGCGGTAATAATTTATTTATTTATGGCTAATTAACTATTTCTTTTTCAACTACCTAAACACGATTTTGCGATATTACCACAATGTTTCCTAAATCAAGCAAGTGTCTCGGCTGACCAAGGGAATAAGTTCAGTAATCAATTAGCTTAAGCAGCTTGCGGTTAAATTTGAGGAGAATAAGCAAGAGAGAAAAGAGCTTTTCGGGTTGTGCAACGATTTAGGAAACGGACTGTACAACACGCATTTGCAAATCTTAAGCATTGGATCACAATAAGTTTATTGCGATTTTGAAGGATTAAACTGCCAATATAGCTTTCTTAAATGTTTTTCCTAAGAATGATGATGATGTTGCTAAGCAAGAAATTTCGCACATTGCAGTACAGGAACTGACTTTATACCCGAGGAAATCATAACCGCAATTTCCTCAGAGGGGAGGGCCTTTTCGGTCCAATATTTTAGCCACAAGAGCCACATGAAAAAATTTAACGACCACATTTTTTGACATTTTGGTAGGCTTGCCGTTGGGATTGGGATCCGTTATTGGGATTGGGATCTTTTGGGATCCCAATGGAAATTCCGATTGGGATTGGGTTGGGATTGGGCTAGAAATCCATCCCGACGGCAAGCCTGCATTTTGGATTTTCACGACTATTGATAAGAACTTTGAGTTTTAAATTGATTAGCAACTTCTATAGTTTGCCCGTTTAGGAAATATGGTCGAGTAATTATGTTATTTGATACTCAGACATTTTTTACCTGTTATGATGACTGATATCACGTTTGTTCTATATATACTACTTATGAATATATAAGTCAATAGGGAAGACGGGGCTAATATGGGCACCCAAGGGGGGTTTTCAGACTTATTTTTTACAGAAGTAATTCTTTTTGTTCCGGAACAACTCACAGAGCAAGAAGACTGTCATTTATTGTCAATCGCCACCAATAGTGATAACATGCATACACACGATTGCAAACAACACATGGTAGACACATTCTTGAAGCTGAATAATAATCAATAGCTAGCATATAGGAAATGATACTTAATAGCCAACCGACATGTCTCGAGCGCTGTCAGGGCAAACTAAACTGATGCCAATCTCAGAAGTAGGTGTACACTATAAGTCGCTGGATACGAAAATTACATACAAACTTATACCGAATTCACATACAATTTGAAACTAACATCACTTTACAGAGATCCGGTATGTTTTCCATACCACATCTCACTTACTTTAATATGTGATTGGTATGTAGCGATACGAACTATTCTATCTGTGATCGGCTGTTTTACACTGAAATACGAGTTGTTGGTATCTTTTATATACGAGACCCGATGCAAATTCGTCCTCACTCGCAAGCCTCTGGTTTGTTTCTATGAAGAGCTTTAAGTCACATAGCAAAAAATATGTATTACATACTGCTGTCAAATAACTTTTTTCAGTAATACCGGTCGAAAACATTTCTTTTTGATAGAGTGATACTGAACTAGATTAGATTTATTGTGAAGTTTAAGCTCCACGAGATTGTCGTCGGTGCTACTTGTCTAACAACATTAACGGGACGTTTAGTTACTTTATGAACCCAAGTTGATAAACATCATTTCATTTAAACGATATCTATAGTGAAATCTTGTTGAGTTATATATCTCAAACATAACTATTTTTGTGTTCATGAATCATAATGTGTTTTTATTTTGGATTGATAATATGCTTAATTTCAAAATTACACAATGCATAATTGTTGATGGTTGAATGCTTATTGATTATTTATGAAATGCCTTAGGCTCACGTGTATTGAAATCGAATTCATTATTGCAAGTTTGACTCTTGAATGTCATCATCTCACTACTTACAAAACAGTAGTAACATTAGTTTGATCTTTATTGACGAGAGGCCTTAAATCAAGATACTTTGGACATGATTTATGCTTTCTTTTAACATTGTGCTGGTATGGCTTTAGTATGTAAAGCATTCCACATTTGAAATAACATACGAAAAGCATGCAAATATACAGAGAAATATTCCAAAAAAATACTTTGGTATGCATCCTTCGTATGTGATTGGTATTGAGCGATTTACAGTGTACATGTTCATGATGAGAACTCTAAAAGAAGAATTTATCTTATTTAGTTTGCTATCTGACTTTCTAAAGCAAACTTGATAACAATAGGCCACTCTCTTTTCGGCAAATTTCATGCTTTGGCGCTTTGTTTGAATATTTTCTATGTCCGTCAAATTCATAACAACTTTTTGCATTGATAACAGTTCCATTTATGTCTTCCTGCAAATCTCACAGATTCTGGGCATTTCTCTTGAAAGGAAGCATGCCAAAAATAATAATAGTGATGACAAAAATGCTCTGCCCATTTTTACCCCAGTGACATTTTAGGAGTGGGGCTATGTGGGCACTTTTCTTAGACTCACAATTTAAGGAAACTATCAATCGTGGGCTTAAATGTACGTCAGATCGTCAATCTGCGTGTAATTACGATGAGGGAACAGTTTTCGTTTGCCTTGAACAATCACTCTACACTGAATGAGAGGCTCAGCCAAATAAGCGTCTGATTTCATTGCCGTTACTTCAGCGATCAAATTTATGCCTTTTCCGCTATCCTCTAGTGCGCGCGCACGTGTGAGTGCGTGTTTTCCTCGAGTGTGCTGCGATACCACATGCGGATAAACGATGATCATGACTAGTTCTCTGTCGAATTTGAAAGTCATACGATTAATTGGCCGTGATAGGTTAGAAGTGCTCATCAAGACATTCATTGCTGTTTCCATACAATGTGGTCGCATTTCAAATGAAATTCATCTTTCTAGTGGTAATCACAGAAGAATGCCTGAGGAGCTCCTGGAAGAGTATAACACGTAAGTTAGACATTGTTGTTGAACATTTGATCAAAACTTAAAAATAATCTGCGACGTAATAAATCCTTCAATTGATGCTACTGTTGACCTATAGACAAAAAACAAGGTATAAACAACATTCTCCTCACCGTATATCGTCTCTTGCCTGTTTATAAAACCATGAAGACTAGCGATATTTTCCCGAATAAGGACAAGGTGCCAAGGGGTCTCTCCTCTAACATTCTCTATAAATTTCAATGTGAGCAGTGCAGTTACTGTTACATTGGCCAGACTCGGAGGCACTTGTCCACTCGCATTCGTGAACATATCAGCGGTAGTCCGACCCTTACTGAAATCACTAAGCATGTGCACGCCGCTTCATCTGCTAATTTCTCAATTTTGTGTCGCACTGTCTATACCAAAATTGCTGAAACTTTGGCCATCAAAGCGAACAAACAGACGATATTGAATGAACATGCAACCTCGATAGCATTACGAATCTTTGCTACATAGGCAGCCAATCACTGCTCTTGTTGTATCTATTGATTTTTATCTTGCTGTCATTTTAGCATTTCAATCCGATTGTACATAGCTTTAACATTCTGCCCTGATGATGTTTACTGAAGAGTAAATGAAACATGTCGGCCATACGTGGTTTTCTTTTTTCTCATAATTGGTGCATTTGAATTATGAAAGTAGTAGACAAGTTATCTTATTTCGGTGCTGAGAAATGCAAATCGCCATGTGATTCCAGCGCTTAACCCTATCTGGCCTGGGGAGGGGCCGATTCGGCCCCGCCCTAGATACTTTTAATCCCACAGCTGAACGTCTTTGTGTGAGAAGTCTACCTTCCGTGACTTTTCCTAACTTTTAATTGCGCATCTTTTGGGAGTAAAAGATTTAATTTTGGCCAAATAATTTGGCCGTGCGAGCTAAATGAAAACTAGTTACGACGCCTAAAAATCGTTGGAATTTAGTTTCTGCTCTCATTTCAAACTTTTTCTCAAATAAATTTATGTAGTGTTGCATAATAGACACAAATTAATGAATTTGATAACATCAATGCATTTTATAAAATGATATTGGGATAGTATTTGAATGCTTTTTAGTCTTATATCCTCCATATATTACTCATGAATAAATAGTAGAATAATGAACATTTTATCATTTTTTACAAGAATAATGAAACTTTTGGAAAAACGCATCATTGTAATAACTGCGTATTTGTCTTCATTTAGGTTTCTTTGTGATAATATATTCTAGCTAATGATACATAGCCAATTTGGAATGAAATTCTCGCACATGAAAAAAAGACTGTTTCTGTTTCAATGTTTGAAATTTGAAATACTATTCATACAGCATTATTATACATGTATGAATAAGAGCAATAAATTAGCATTGATATAGCAAGAAACATGCCAGATGGAACACTTTCGCGTTATGTTTTAGTATTTTTAAAATATTTACAACGTATCTCCAAGCACTCCAATTTGCAGCAAACATTTTTTGCAGCAAAAATTTGTAAAAAAATTTTGTATAAATGTATCAGGTACTTCTATTCTCCCCTACCCCCCCCCCCAACATTTTCCAATGCTTCCAAATTCATCAAATTTCGTCAAACTTAGTCACATTGGATTTATAATAGACTTTATCTGCCACTGAGTGATAGCACAACACCGCTGAGAAGTCTTACTTGACCACAGGAATGAGGGATTGGTCCTTGGATATTGGATCTAATTCCAAGATAAATGAACTAAGAAATTCACAACTTAAATTTCTCAGAAACTGAAAACATAGCAGCGATTTGTCTAAGAAAAGCGGGATACTGTAGACTCTATCTTGAACTTTCGAAAGGTAATTATTGATTTTCCCTCATTCCGCCACATCAATGAAAGCCGCATCGAATAAAAGTGACTGTTTAATGACAAAAATCAGCAAATCACAGATATCTAGGAAGACATATTAGGCTGAATGAACATTCATCAAGTTTGGTTGACAATGACTAAAAGCCAGAGGAACTGATTAGACAATGTCCGTGTCGTTGGCTGTACTTAACACTTTTTCAGGCGCGTATATGCCAAGGACTGTTCGTCTTGCTGTGATCATTATCTGGTTCCCAGCGTCTCCATATGTCGGTTTGCCTGCCTCTTCCCAGTTGTATATCTTCCCCTTCGCATCGGCATAAGTCTTGTCCTTTGGGAGTCTTTCCATTTTATCAACAGCCACAACATCCACCTTGCCTGCTTTTCCTTTGGTTTGATAGATGAATTGAATCGGGCCGAATATGTCGTTCAGCTCAGAAGTGACTTGTTTGAAGGTGTTCATCCCCAAAGACAATGAGATGTTCCGCAATCTCACCTGCTTAACGTATCCAGGTATTTCATCTTCCACTTTCCCAGTTGTATTTTTGATCTTCAGATCAGAATTGAACAACAAAACCAGCAATTTTACACCTGAAAAGGAAATAGAGAGCGTTAAATGACGAGTCACCAAATAGATAGTTAAGAACTCAGTCGCTATGATAATGAAGAAGGAATGTAGCAGACATGGACATTGAAAACGACTATATGTAACCTCAAGAGCTTAGTAGACCTTAACGAATATAAAAAAAATTATCCGAGTGTATTTAGACTATTATAGGACGGGAGCTAGTCACACTTCCTAAATTCGCGCACAAAGGGCTTAATAGCACGGATTTGTATATATTAAAACGCTTAATACAAAAATCAAATTCTTGAGTGTCACAGCCAGTCGCTTTCAGTTATAGGTAAGGTTAAAGGTTAAAATTCAAGGAATATTTTACAAGATTATTTTTATATAATATTAAATATTTTTTCAAGAAATATATTCAAGGATTGTGAAACACTGGCAATTTTCGTACATTTTCTTTTGCAGAAAAGAAACTATTTATCAGAATGACATGAGATTTGAAACATGACTGAGTTCAGAACATCAACTTCGATATAAAAGTTGAAGTGAGTCACATGATTCAGTATCTGATGTTTGAGAGACTACAGAATGAGTAAATTTCATATATTGACTGAATTTTGTCGATTTTACTCAAATTTCATGGCATTCTGATAAATAGTTTCTTTTCTGCAAAAGAAAATGTACGAAAATTGCCAAGTATTTCACAATCCATAGATATTTCTTCAATTTTACCATTGCATTCCAATGGGAATCCTTTAACCTTACCTATAACCGAAAGCGACTGGCTGTGACATTCTATTAAACCCTTTGCACGCGAATTTAGGAAGTGTCAGTAGCTCCCGGACTATTATTAAAAGTTATTTACGCAAATAGAGCATGATTGCTTCATTATGACATTCCACGAATCAGATATCTTAAATGCCCGAGCCCGTAGGGTGAGTGCTATTTAAATCTAACGAGTTGGAATGCTATGATGAAGCAATCTCATGCACGAGTTGCGTAGAGAATTTTATTTGACGACGTGCTATGATGATCAAGGACAGACTGTGATTGACATGTCTATGATTATCAAGAGTATTTGAATAGAAATTTAGCTTCATCAATCTATTCACAGATCTAGTCTATACTAAAGCAGGACAAGAGCACTCATAATCGGCATAGATTGCGCTCCTTCCAGTGCATTGGAGTAAATATTATCTCCCGCGCGGGCGATTATCTGCTTTAAAGGTCAAATAAAGCGATGGGATATCTTCAATACATGCACGGAGACAAATAAAAGTATTATTAAAGGAAAAGAAGACAAGGAGATGTCGTCGGTGTATGTGTATATTCATATATTGTCTTATTGACGATTAACTAACCGCCTTGCGACAAGAATCCGCAATTGTCGGTGCCTAAATGGGCGGCTGAAATGACTATCAACAAAAGAGACCCATTCTAGTCTCACTAACTTAAACAAAACGAAAAGTCAGATTTCTGTGGCTAAGACGACGCTCTATTATATCCAGTTACAATAGTGTAGTTGGAAATAGTCAGGAGTGTTTTATGACATTGTTATTCTTGAGTGCTTGTACAAAATATTTCGACTGCTATCCGGAAATCATCGTCTTCAGGTACAAAGGAATCTATTGATGTTTCCGACTACCTAAAAATGACTAGTCACAGCCTCTTCCATGTAATGCATAGGGAAGACGCTCATAGAAATCAGACTTTTCGTCCTGCTTAAGTTGCATGTGCAACAGCTGTTCGTTGATGACATAGAGTAGGGATATATAGGTACAGTGTCGACTCAAAAAGTATCTGTATACACTGAACATTTTTATATGAAAGGATTCAGTTTTTTTGCGGAGATTACGTTCCCGTGGTCCAAAAAATTATTTGAGCAGTTTCAAAAAGGTCAAAATTTGCCAATTTATATACCCCTGTGTAAAAAATGCATCGGTCCATTAATGGCCCATTGCCGTCGCATTGGGTGAGTGTCGATGGTGGACGTCGCTGCCGGCTGACAGATCGCAATTAAGGTGATGGTAAAATGTTCTATATTTCCCCCTCTCCTATAATTGCAAGACTAAGGTCTGTACATCAGTCACAATTACGTAAGAATCATATTCACATCTGTGTTCACACACCTCTCCACTACAGTAAATAACTTAGCCAATCGCCTCCTAAACTAGTGATACAACCGGCCTGCATTCAATGAGTCACATAACAGAGGATGGAAGCGGAGAGAAACATGACATGTGAGTCGGTACAAAATACATGATTTTAACAACGGACTTTTGTAGTTTGAAAGACGACATTTACGTTCAATATAGACATAAAATTAAAAAACATTTTCGAATGTTGGACACCGATTCACATGTCAGGTTGATCCTGATGCCCAATAGGCAAAAAGACGATTTCACTAACGAATAAGTGAACACATGAAACGTAACTCGGCAGTAAGCACTCACGTATGCAGATATACTACATGTAGCAATAAAATGCATCGCTGCTTTAAAGTTGAACATCAGGGTAGAAATAACTTCGAAATTAGAATCATTGAAGCTATCAAAAGAAATGAAAGATTACCTACATTGAATAGAGCATTAGGATATAACGGAAAGTCAGTATTTCTAAAAATCTTTTACTAAAATTGCAGTAGAATGCACGAATTACATGTTACATGTATGAGAAGTGAATATCATAAATTGCTATTGTCTGATTGTTAAAATTGCGTAGATCTAATTGTAGTATGACGCAATTGACCAGTGAACAGACCCTTAAGTACATACAGTATTTGTTGTAATGAAATCAATTCACTTTACATGTATAATGTGAGTTTCACTGATTCTTTCATTTTTAAGTACTGTTCAATACCTTAAATTCGGTAGTTTTGAATCAAGATGGATGTTTTGATACATCCACTGAACTCAAAAGTACGCTTGTTTCAGGTTCGATCGGTATTTCCATTATTTCTTATTAGTTGTAAAATATCATGAAAATTAGTTCTCGTCTGAATGCATTGATAGTTCGAGACCATCACTCTCCCGTCCTCTGGTGGAATTTAAAAGAACGCTTCTTGAATTCATCAGGAATAATTATCATATACCTGATGTTACTATTCATATATTGTGTATTTAATAACTATTACAATACAATATATATACAATATATACAATATATATTACAATTATTATAACATGGATATTATTGAGTTGTCTCAATGATGGAGGGGCAGGTTTTCATGCAGGATTTGTCGTTGACATTTTAATGGCATTTAGGGCGACAGTTTGATGACGCTATGTCGACGCCACGTTACTTACTGGCACGACAGCGAAGAATCAGGAACCATAACTGTATCGGCCCAATGTCGACGCGACGTTACTGGCCCGACAACTTTTTTCACAGGGATACTACCGAGATGACTCCTTTATAAAAGTAGTATGAAACAAGTTGGATATCAAAAGGAATGAATATTTGCTGAAAAGCATCCTAACTAAAGCGGAAATCAAACTGATTATCAAGGGAATTTCATGAATTGTATTATAATGAAAATCTTCATGAAAAAGTCGCGATATTATTCGTGCTTTCTTGGCTGAAATTTAAAGTTTTTAATTCAATTTTCACCGGCATTTATGATTCACTAAATTCATGTTTCATTTCTAGAATCTGAAGATAATGACGTGGAATCATTTACATCTTTCAAAGTTAAATGAAATCATTGTCTTTGATTATGTGATTTTGCTCTGGAAGTGGCAGGTTGCCTGTGATATGATCACGCTTAAGAAAATACTCCTTAGGTTGAGCATGAAGGTAATAGGAACCCATCGAATTTCTCATTCAACAAACATTACCTCTCCAAGGCTGTCATGACACTGAGAATCTGTAAAAGACCATCATTCCTTCTGCATTACAATCACGATCACTCAATTCCGTTGTAATTTCTGCAAAACTGCAAAAATATGCTTATCACACATTTGGTGACAATACCATCTGTATCTCCCATGAGTTCATTTAACAAAATCGAAAGTGTATACACATTTGGCATTTAATAAATGCGGAGTTACCACTCTACCTGATATACCTACTTTATGGTTGATGGTCATCTCAACTGCTCGGTCCATGATGCTAGATTTTGAAGAGAATAATCAAGTTAGTGAAACTTGCAATAGCTGTTGCTAATTAGCTTTATCCCGCCGAGCAAAAAGTCATCCGGCGGAAGTCCGCTGAATGTCTTTTTGGTGTCCGTTCGCGGTCAGTTAACGGATAGTAAACGGTGGACAAATTTTGTCCGCCGAGGACATCACAAGGACATAGGGCGGAAATGAAAGGACAAAGAACGGGTAGCCTAAGGCATTAGAACGGACTTCAAAGGAACAATAGCGGACATTATTTGTCCGCATTAAAATAATCTGACGGACAGTTGACGGATATGATGAATTCGCGGATTCTGAACGGACTGACCACAGATAACCAACGGACTAATTACGGATTCTGACGGACTAATTATGGACTCTGACGGACTAAATAAGGATTCCAACGGACAAGTTTAAGATCGTCGACGGGTAGCGAACGGACAGATTACTTAGGATGAGCGGGTCCTGTACGAGCTAACTACGGATCAGTAGTTACCGATGTTTCACTGATGTTGAACGAATTGGCTACAAATATCTAGCGCTTCCGGAAATATGGACAGGTAAGTCATTATAATCGGCAATTCAATAAAAATACATTAAACAAAGTGGTCGTCTCACGAAGCAATCCCATTTGTTTGTAAAATTTCAAGGAAAACCAACAACTTTATACGAGATATCTGTTGAGCACCAGAGACGACAAATTGAGAAATATGTATACCAACAATTAATATTCGTTTAACAAATAACAAGGGTAAAACAATTATCGACTGGTCTGGAAAGCTTGTAAACTTGCCAAAATGGGAATATGTCAACATTCATGGACAATCGCAATGTTACTGTTAGCCTATTGGTAGTCTTATTGTGCGAAGTTACAAGTTTTTCTAAGGCAGCCGTTTTACTAGTAGGTATGAGAAGAAAATCACTTTATTTTCATACTAGACGGATTATGCAAATCTTTATTTCATAATTTAAAACAGGATAAAGAATTGCATATCCAATTTTAAATGTTAACCTATCAAATGAAGTATAAGCATCATCATACAAATGGCACACGAAAAAACTTACTTATCATTGACCTTCATTCCCAAAACATACTATTGTATGATATCATATAATAGTGTACGTACGAATAATACGTTTATTCAACATTGAAACAGTAACTGTCAAATGGCATTTGAAATGATAAGTCACACAGTAATTTTTCCCTTTTGGCAACGATTACAAACTTCCCATGCATTACTGTAATGTAATGTGAGTGGAAATGATTGAAGTTTCGTACAGAAATACATATGATCAAAACTTATATAAAAAGAATTACTAGATTGATAAATGAACAATGGACGACAAGTTGATGTAAAACGACGAATGTGAGTATATAAAACAATAGAATGTACCTTTATCATAACGTACCCGGTACAAGAAAACACTAGCATCAGCTCAAGTGAAGCACATCCTGCATAAAATACCGACGGAAAGATTTTAAGAAGTGATCATAGATACTAATTATAACAATGTGAATGTAATTCGAATGTCTGTGAGCTACACTTCTTCGTCGAGTTCATGAACTAATACAATTTCTGAGATTCTTCTTCCCTCTGTTCATCGGAGTCAGGCATTGCCGTTTGATTTAATTGTGACACTCGTTCTTTCGACGCTTTTCGATCACACGTGACACCACTTGATCATAATTTCCGGCCAGGTTTGCACATACTCGTATTACGGATATCACAACTTGACAAAGTGTCGGAAAAGATGTTGGAAAACATCTCTTCGAGAATTTCCACTTTGAAAACTTGTCGTCTCGGATGAAAAATTGCATCAACTCGTCCGGTGCAATGAGTCGGCACACTTTGCGAGTAACTAACAACGGTTGAACCTGAGATGATTAGTTGATTTGTGGAGAAATTAGTGCTTTCAGAACGAAGGCGTCCAGGGCGATTTGCAATCTCACACGTTCCAGCTTCACCAACTTTTCTTCCAGGGAATTGAACTGAAATTAAGAAGTCTATTAAAATCACCTTAATCACTGAAGAGTGGATATTTTTGATAATCATTATTGCATGTGTTAGAGGGGAAATTATTATGAGAATTCGAGTGATACATGGTAGGAGAGTGATTTGACACAAATTTTGTGAAAACGCTGCCACTGGTTAATGAATAAAAGAAAAGTGCTGATATTACAACCACTGTGTCATCAATACCTAAAAATTCTTGAAAGTTTCATTCATACATGGTTAATAGAATCTATATTTTTGTAATCATAGCAAGGTATGATTTGGCATACGAGTAGGGAGACTTGGGGACTTAAGACTTTACGGCTCTTTTAAGTTAACTTAGTTTTTATTTGACTTTATAGTAGTGATGTGAGCGATCAACCAATCACTAATCGGTTCATTCATTATGACCCTGTTCAAATTAACTTATTCCATGCATTTTAAGATAAGTTAAGTCGAAAACAAGAGATACAAAATGTGCAGTAAAACATTATGATGAAATCGAGAATAATATTGCTAATTTTTATTACAATAATTATCTTCAATTTGGTAGTAGGCGTATTTTTATACGCATGCCACTTAATTACATTATTTGAAATGTTATGTTATCGCAGCAAGATAATGTTGTTTGTCAGTTACCATGTTAACGGATTGTCTAATTCACATCAGTTAAACGTTGAAAAAGAAATTTACGGGTCCATGACACCCGAGATTTTCACTACGCTGTTTACCATTAAAAAACACTAAAACCAAAGGTCAACATTGGTTGAAACGAATTTCATTGAAACTTGCCTAAAACACCGTAGTATAAAAAGCCTTTCACCAGTCAGTCTAGTAGATGCAACATCGACAGAAATTTTTAGAATTATAAAATGAACTCGATGTATGAACTGACACATCGATTCAAATGTATTCACTGTCTTTACGCATGTCCTATCAGGGCTGTGTTCGAGGCGGCCTATTTGAAAAGTGCCTCCGCCTCAGACCTCAGCAATAATATAGTATAATATATACCATATACTGTAGTTATAATAATAACATGGTATAAACATGATATGATGCTATACGATATAATTAATTTTTCGTTGTCGGTCTAGTTCTACACACTGATGATTAATCTTGCTATTATTAACACGGTAGGCTACAGTAGTCTACAAATTTGGTTGGGTACTGCTGTCATAGATGTTCATCTTTGACCCCAGTACCCAACCAGATTCATGCACTCCGAATTATTGAACAGTACTATAGAAGGCTACTACTGTATAGTACCTTCTATAGTACTGTTAAATAATTCGGAGTGCAATGGCAATCCATTTTTCATGAACATCATGCGTATAGCTAGACCCTCACGTAGTCTGGTAAATCTCATACGATGATGAAAGTCATCCCAGTAGCCATTTATAATAGAATATAATGCTTACTAATTTAAATTATTAATTAAAGTAGTCCTAATGAAGACTGATGGCGTTCTCCAATCCGCAAGTGTACAAAGGCAATGCTACTGTAACCATTGGATTAATCAGTTCTTAAAAGAACTCAATGTAGCTTTCTCGTGGCAACGAATTAAAATTGATCAGCTTTGGCCCAATATCTGGTAAAAATGAAAATCTTAAGACTTGTACTAATACCATAGATTCCAAACACTACCGTATACACGTTCAAAGCAGACGTCTAATATACTGTACCGACTACAGATGCTGATAGTGGAAATAGAATAGGACAATGGTCACCATAGGTTAAGGAAATTAAAAATGGATATTATAAAACAACAGGAAACCGATGAATAGAAATTGGAAAAGTGGAGATAAAATATGGAAATACAACGATGCTACTACACCGATTACAAGTGAACTATATCTGACACTACACAAAGTGGATAATGGTAAGAGTGGATAAGTGGAAAGTGGATAATGGAGGTAAACAATAGAACTACAATGACATTCTACTACACCGAAAGCAATGAAACTATACACACTATACCTAAGACTACACATGGAAAATACTATTTCTTCACTTGAATTTTTTATCGCCAGTTTCTTCATCCGTCTATAGTACTTCATGTAATTCCACATTTCTTCATTTGAATTACAATGCATCGACCACTACTTCAGCTACCGATTAAGGGATATAAAACATAATACTGCAGTCCGTCAGTCATCAGCAGGTACTCGTCTAGTTGTGTTTCGACCCCTAACCTGAACACTCAAACCCAGACGAGCGGGGTCTCACACATAGTGGCTGACAAAATACTGAATAGGTAATGATATGTCTTGAAAGATACACGTATGTCACAAAGATAAATCAGACATTATTCAATTGTTGCGTTTCCCACATGTAAACTGATCCTGTCATTAAATTCATCCTATCAATAAATACAGTATGCTTTTTGCGATCCGCACATGTAAACAAATCCTGTACATCAATCTTTGCCTTTTCGATTCCCACAAGTAAACAGATCCTGTTCATCCTCGAATCCCATAAAGATGTAATCGCTGTGTGATAAATATGTAATCCGCCTTTACACAAACTGTAAAGAAACATAACAAATATGACGTTCATATAAAGATCGGATTATGGTCGATTTCTATGAGTTCATGTTTTCTCAACCAGCCCAGATCTACATTTCATCAATCAGAAAGTTTAATGGATCTACTTCACAGACATGGTCGGCTAGCTGTTGCCTATACAATACCCACTAATTAATGAAAATTCATTCATTAATCAAAGGAAACGGCGGTGATGGTGTCCAAACGCCGAAGTAACTAAAATCACAATAGCCGAATTCGCACCATATGTTTTCATAGATTTACTTCTGTTATTGAATAGCGGACACTACAACTACTAAATACACTACAGACGACTGATGAATTACTTGTAGGGTAGTAAACCAATGGAATCTATTCAATGGAGGACATGTACGGTATCTAAACTTCACTCAGTAATTTTTTATATTGGGTGGCATAAATTGCATCTATAACAAATGTATATCAAATAACATCAAATATATGCATCAAATAATAGGATTATATCAAATCACATCATTCATTAAAATTTCTAAAGCCGAAGGCGGCCAATTTTTTACGCCACCGCTTCCACAGCCCTGTGTCCTATAGTTTGTCTATGCTGTCCTTGTATGCCATATTCGTAATTTCAATTATGTTGTAAGACTTCGATCATGTATAAGATTTCCACGATTGTCCCATACTGTGATGAAATGAAAAATTGAAATCTATTAGCAAAAATCAATCCTTTTAATTTTTCAATTCCATACGTATTGCGTAAACACAATGAAAATTCAAACGTTTAGTGGAAAATCCAGTTGTGTAGTTCATGAAATAGTTAAATTATGACTACACTGTATGTACCAGTCACCATGTCAATTATAATGTGAAATCCGCCCCAAGAACTGGGAAAACTATTCATATCGCATGGATCCATAAGGCGCGATTGCTACGTATGATCAAATATTATCATACAATATAGTCTAGGCCTTAAGAGCCTTGCTGTTTTTAATGTGACTGCAATACAGTGTATTGTTAAGAAACATGACTGCAAATAGAAATTGATAGGGAATTTCCGACTTACCATTTTGTCGACAACATTGAGCTGTTTTTCGTTGTCTGCCTGTTGGGGTCTGGAATACTAATGGCCACGACTAGGACTCACCAAGATCATCACAGGAAACCAATTTTCCATTGAATGTAGTGCAAATTCAAACCTGTATTCAGGCTGACTAGAAAATCATTCACGGCATAAGATGTAGTCAGTTAATTTAGATTGTGAGGAATAAATCGGTGTGAAATGCCATTAGACGACGTTGAATTGTTCTCCAAACTGCACCACACTGAATCAAATATATATTAAACATTGAACAAATCACATCCACCTTCAACGGTGAGACATTGAGATAACCAAGTCAATTTTCTCAGTCGACATTCGCCTGCAATTGTGAAAGTTGATGATCGGCTGTTCCCTGTTCCCTCTGCAAGTTGCCGACGTTGACTGCGCTTCACGGCCTGGCCAATCACGTAAGCGAAAGGGGCGATCGATCACAAGATAGCAAAACATTGCGCTGCTTGAAAATGCGTGTCGTGTGTGAAAAAGTGCACCGAAAATTCGCGCGCGCCACTTGCTTCAACTGAATCACAACCAAAGGCAATTGTATAGTAACAGAGTGACTAGATTGCCCTTGTAGACGCAAGCATATGGTTCATGAGTGACATTACCGCCCGTCAAAATGAATTCGACACAACTCACAAACTATAACTTCCAAGATCGCCCGACATGCACAACACAAGTATTCGATAGAAAAGAAATTGAAATGAACGCAATGCATGCACGGCCATGTTCTTTACTTGTTATGCTCACTGAAATCATAGTTATAAAAATAGCAAGAGATTGCCCTGGTTACGCAAAAAATAATATTCCTGTCGAAATTATGCACGCGTTCGATTCTGGCGGCCTACGGTGTACTCTCGCACACTTCGGCAAAAGTAGAAACATAGAATGCAATCAAGCATAAACCTAAACGCTTCGATTCAATAATACTCAAAACAAGATGCCGAATTACAGATCATCGATCTTCAATTCATCGCTAGACCACAAAATATTCTGGAATGTGATCTGCATCCAGGCTTTCAGCAAACGTTCAACTTAGATGTTGTTTGATAAAACCAAAAAGATGACTAAAAGATAAACGAATCAAGTAGCCTTCGATAAGTTTAAGCAGAACAAGTATGTATATTATATCAGAATTTACATGGAAATTTCCGGACATGCGCAACCGTTTCTTTTCCGTGAAGCGTCCGTAAATCATGAATTTAAAGTCCGAGAAACGGAAGCCCGATGGATTTCCGTATACTGCCGTTCTTTATCCGTAGTCTCGCGGACAAAAGTGTGAGTTAATGGAAGACCGACGGATGTCCATTTCTTACCCGTTTTGTCCGCGGACAAAGCTTGCTCGGCGGGTTATTCCTCATATTTAATTCAAATTTCATCATTTTGTAGATACAGACCGTTTCATAAGTAATTGCACAAAAAAGCTAGGCCATTTTCAAATGAAATTTTCGTGTTGAAGTCCTGGATCAATTTTGGTAAACGATATACCATATGAAACCGTATGCTCCATAGATTGTTTTGACGTATATTTCGTTTTCATGTGTGGTCAGCTGTGGTCAGTAGGCCTTATGAAAAAAAATTGAGCGTTTTCTTTGATGCAGTATTTCAACATGAAGACGACAGAATTTTTTATGAAAGTTAGCAGACAGCATGAACTATCAGTCAGCTTCATCATGATACACGGTTTTTAGGATTGGCTGTATGTACAAAAAGATACAATACTAACAAGTTTTACCACAAAAATGTTGCTAAAAAATCTCACAAGATTTTCCCATTGATGAAGATGTTCAATTTCAATAACCGTTATACCATGTGAAAGGTTATGTCAAGCACTTTGGCAAAGCGTTTATCTTATGTCTGGTGTCAGCTGTGGTCAGCAGACTTAAAAGTATGAATGTTTGGCCATTTCGTTCACCGACACCTACAGACGAAACTATGCAATACAGAAAATTGAGATTATCACCATTGAATCAGGCTCGTGTTAGCTTTCAGATGATATATTGTTTTTCGAATTCGGACATCAGTTGGTGCAATTTCATTCAATTTACACTTTTACCTAATTATACACCACTTTCGCGTTAACAATGTTCAGCAACAGTCAACTGCAGACAACTTAACACATCTTCTGTTGTATTAACGCTGGTGCTTTCGAGTTTGGGTTTAAAATAATGCTGGTATTATCGCCTCCAAGAATATGTAAGTTTTATCAAAATCGGCCCATCCTTTCACTGACTAACTTCAAATTTGTATTATTCCTATAGTCAGCCATGGCGTGAGTCATCATTTCCATCACTTGAGGTCAGAAGAAGTTCGAATCTCGGATCAGACAAGGGCTTGTCTCGTCTCTGCACCTGTTCACAGTAAACAACAGCATTTCCATCACTTGAGGTCAGAAGAAATTCGAATCTCGGATCAGACAAAGGCTTGTCTCGTCTCTGCACCTGTTCGCAGCAAACGATAGCATTTCCTTCACGCCGTAGGAATGCTGACGCTTGCGTTGCGTCCGATTAATGGAGCAGCTCATCAATGATGAAAAGGAGAATGAGTGACACATAGGCCAACATGATATTGATATCGGAAATAGCATCGTGAAAGTAACAAAGCAGATAATCACTAATTACTTCATTTAATTAGGCAAGCCACACCACTATGTTTCCTGAACCAAGCGTCTCAGCTGACCAAGGAAAAAAGTTTATCGATCGATTATCAGCATGCGAATAAATTTGATGAGAATCTACAAGAGATATAAGATTTTTTGTGCTGTGCAACGATTTATGAAACGGTCTGAGGTCCTTTTCCGTTAGGAATTTGAAATGACAGGCTACAAGAAAGAAATCAAGCTATTCGTTTATTGCTTTGTTATTATGGATGTAGAAGCAGGTGATCTATCATAGATTGTGACATGGGTGACTTGTACATCAGTGCACAAAGCACTTTCAAAATTTTAGTTGAGCATGTTATTTAAGGCTAATCATCAGCATATTTTCATCAATAATCAATTATAACTATAATTTGAGGATACTTGGTAAGAGTACGAGACAGGAAATTTCCTATCATGTTGATGCGCCCCTGTCTATGAAGCCCCCTATTGTCGGCCACCAGAAGCATGCTAATATCACATGCACAATGATAGGAAACTACTTAAAGACATATCTTGCTGAAAATTATGGCTCTGGACTGAGCAGTTTTAATTTTATAGGCGAAAACATAGAAAACTTAACATTTTTGCCAAAAACTGCAATCTGCGTCCCATTGGATTAACATGTGGTATTCTTTGATCCTGTCTGACAAGAAGAGGAACTCACTAGAACTCGGCAGACGTTCATATTCGTAGTAGTCATAGGGTGTGCATCATTCTGTGAAAGTCTTATTGTCGGCCTCGTTCCCTGCAGAAACTCGTTCTGGCTGCCGGACTATGAGGTGTGCATCATTCTGTGAAAGTCTCATTGTCGGCCTCGTACCCTGCACAAACTCGTGCTGGCTGCCGGACTATGAGGTGTACATCATTCTGTGAAAGTCTCATTGTCGGCTTCGTTCCCTGCAGAAACTCGTTCTGGCTGCAGGATTATGAGGTGTACATCATTCTGTGAAAGTGTCATCTTCGGCTTCGTTCCCTGCAGAAACTCGTTCTGGCTGCCGGACTATGAGGTGTACATCATTCTGTGAAAGTCTCATCTTTCGGCCTTGTTCCCTGCACAAACTCGTGCTGGCTGCGGACTATCAGGTGTACATCATTCTGTGAAAGTCTCATTTTCGGCCTCGTTCCCTGCAGAAACTCGTGCTGGCTGCCGGACTATGAGGTGTACATCATTCTGTGAAAGTGTCATCTTCGGCCTCGTTCCCTGCAGAAACTCGTTCTGGCTGCCGGACTATGAGGTGTACATCATTCTGTGAAAGTCTCATTTTCGGCCTCGTTCCATGCACAAACTCGTGCTGGCTGCAGGATTATGAGGTGTACATCATTCTGTGAAAGTGTCATATTCGGTCTCGTTCCCTGCAGATACTCTCTTTGGACTATTGCTCCAACGTCGCTGATTCGAACTTACCCACGACTGATGAGGCCCAAGAGGCCGAAACATGGCTCATGGTGATTATATCTGTTCAGATTTGATAAGCAAGTGTTCTGTTTTGGATGTTGTTTTTAATAAATAGTAAAGGAGGTGTAAAAATAATAGTAAATATACTAGCAGTTGGGATATTCATTATAATATATTGGCTTGCAGAAAACACTAATTGTTCCTTTAAATATATAATTTGCAGACGTTTCGAAGGCAGTCTGCACATCTTGATCACTCCAGATGGAATAAATTACATTATCATAAGAAAGTCCATCATTCCATCTGCAGTCATCAAGGTGTGTAGACTGCCACGGAAACATCTGGAAATTATATATTTTAAAGGAAGAGTTGGTGTTTTCCGCAAATCACTATATTATAAGGTGGACAAACTTTTGTCAGTGAAATTGCATCACAATTCTCTTGATCCTTACCTTCATTTTTCGAAGATTCAGCAGTTCCCGCGAAGATTGTAGCTGCTAATAAGCAGAAACAAATTCCTTTCAGCCACATTCTGAAAATAGAGGCTCCAACGCTGTTGAAGTCATTTACTCTGCAAATCTCTGACTGCCAATTACACATGACTATTGCTAAATTATCTGTCAGTGGTAAACAGTATATAACTACACGTCGAGCACAAAATATGACAATGCCAAATTTCATGTGGGTTAACCCTATCCACACCGGGCTCTGAAGCGCATCGCCATCCCGAATCGGCCCCCCTCCTTAACTTCCTAAATACTGCTCCGTTGTACATGAAATTTTAAGGGTAGAATATTCTGCGTGTGATCTTTCTAACGGTGGTATCTGTTTTTTTTAATTCGTCCATCTTAATGCTTTAAATGGCGATTTAAAGTATGAACTTCAAAATTAAGCGGATTTTTTTATGATTTCTTCTCATCGACTGCAAACATAGATTCAGTGCTTTTAGTTCAATGACGTTAGTGACACATACAATTAATGATCAGAAGAAAGATGCTATTTGATGCTCTAATCTTGTTTGTCTACACATCATGAATTTAAATTCAAAATTTGAATATGTGATATTGCTAATAATAAAAATAAATCATAAGCAGAAAAGGGAAAGTTTTTACTCAAAATTGACTGCTTTTATTCATCTGTAGAAACAATTTAAGAGGTTTTGCTACCTTCCAATAATGTAATTAAGACTAATAATGACACTGAATAAGCAGAAGTTTTGAAAACAATATGAACGAACACTACTTAGTTGCAACTTAGTTGACTCATTTCTACTGAAAAGCAAATAAGTAATATTTACATGACATTCAAGTTTGGATGACTCTTATCGATGTCTATAGTATCTTGATGGTGCAATTTATGGACACCTAGTTGTGATGTGATGCAAAAAATTGATATTCAGCTTGCTTTGTCAAAACTTAGCACAACAGATGTTTGCAAAATCAGGCAAAATTCAGACTTTCAAAAAATGCACTTTTTAACGGGCCATAAATTTAACTTTCCCATGAACCAAATGCAACGATTTTCGGCGAAAAGTTGGGAAATACCCAGAAACTAAAAGTCAAAAAAGCCTGGGTCAATCGGTTCAGTTTTAACCCCCCCCCCCACCCGGTATGGATAGGGTTAATGACAAGCACCTTCAATATGCAGAAGGGACTTTAAATTGAGCATTGCTGATTTTGCTGAAAAAGGAAAGGTTTTGAGCAATGCTTTCACTTAACACACAAGAGATTTCTATTTAATCATTCAGTTCTGTTTCCCAGGACTGACTACCCCAGAGTTGATAACACTTGCGGGCCTAATGAGGTGAAATACAAGTCATTTTAAAGGAGTCAGGTGAAATACGATCACATGACAAGATCTAGATAGGCAAGGAGAATCGTCATCAGTCACGTGATTCCTATGCTAGCATGCATTACGGGAGCGTCATCACCGCCATCCTCGTATCGTCAACTGCCGAACCACACCTAATTGGCTGGCTCATTGATGGGAGTGACAGCATTCCCTACGCACGCAGGACGCTATTTGTTGACAGTACGCTCAGATGCCGGCCACCGCAAGAATGTTATTAATAGATTTTTTCTTGTCACATTTGCATCTTCGATCAACGGCAACAAAACACCGCTAGGAAAACAAACTCAGTCCCTAAGCAAGCTATAAACTTTTAAAAATGTATCGTATAGGGCCCACCGTATGAATGGATGGGCTACACTTTTTGTAGCGCCTTAGGTAGTCTGTCAGTAGCCTGTACATGTAAAAGTCGATTTAGAAACATGAATCAACCAGGACCAGCATGGTCGCATAGGCTGAACCGTGCATAGCCTCCTAAAGCGCATCTGAAGTCAAAAAGTCGAATTGTACTTTTGGGGCTAAAAGATGATGGCCGGGGTTGTTCTGGCTGAAAGGAAAATGGCGCGGGATCTCCCGGCTGAAAACTAGCAATGCGCGCCGCTGCATGGTGTTCTGCAGGGTGGGGCGGGCCCGGAAAATCCGTCCTGCAACCAACTCTGTTACAGTTATTAGTTTACCTTGCTTCTACCAGATTGTATGCGAGAATTGAAACACTTATGACCGTGTTTGGAGTACTCGCGAATATCTGTAAAACTGTGGATTTGTTTCGTTATAGTTTCTACTAATTATCAGAATCATAATCACGTCATTCAAATTTAGTTCAATCATTAATTTCATCATAATCAAGGTTTTGAAAATTTAATCAATCATTCATCATAATCATAATCACGTTAATTAATCATTAAATTTACTTTCAGTCATCCAAGCATCAGTTCAGATCACGGCTCGACCCCGATGGCAGAGTGTAAGTCGGAAAGTACACAATGTCGTCGAGAGTGCCAGTTGTTGATGCACAGTCACACCTCGTCATGCAATACTTCCCTCCGATGTTTTTTCTTTACGTGTACTTTAGCTAATAAAACATACTCAAATTATCTACTGGATTCAATATTTTCGTCAATTTGTACGCTATGATGTCGATTGAACAAAATCGAATAATAACAGTAACACTAATTCAGCAAACTCATTAATTGAACAAGCAGATGAGTTAAAATAAATACTGCTATTATTGCACAGTATTAAACATTTTCATCACGATTCAAATTATTACTTAAACGCACTATTATTAACATCTACTCGACAAAGTGTCTGAGAACCGTAATAAACATCAAATTCAACCTATCCAGCGTTCATGATGAAACGTCTGACCATATTAACCATACCGGTAGTTGCAATTTTGAACACCTTAATCAATCATAATCATAATCAAGCCTATAACCGCCTTAATCATAATCTCAATCATAATCAACATTTTTAAAATTTGGCTAATCATTCCAGCTCTACTCATGGCCCGGATTTTTTAATTATAGCCGTTTCTGCAGGCCCATTGTAAAAGTCAAAAATTCAGCAAATCAAATAAGTGACATAAGTAAAATCATGAAGTCGCATTTTGAAATTGAAAAGTCTGAATTTCGAAAGTGAAATATAAAGTTTTTTCAACATGATTCACTCTGGTGCTGTTTTCTAAATAGAAATCGGACTTCCAAAACAAAACTAATCAAGAAGCATTTTTGCTGCCTAATTCCACTTCATTTGCTTGAAAATCATTTTTCAATGGAAGAGATGGAATAGACGAATGAACAGGGAAATTTGATACCATCAGATGCTAGTGCACAGAGGGGAGTGTTCCCTTTAAAGGCAACCAATCAAATGACCGTGTAAAGTGATGTTCTCCAGTTCTAAATGACGTCCAAATGTGAGTAAAAAGAGAAAGACGCTGAAAGAATTCAATTTATTAGGTAAAGATGCAAAAATGACTACTCACGGTTGATGATAAAACGAGTAGTATCTAACAATTGAATATCTTGCACTGTTCGATGTATTTGGTGCAATGACTGACATGATTGCATTAAATATTGTACTCATATAGAAATCACTTAGTAATTGCCTATGAAATATTAATACGAGAATAACTCACTTCTCCGTTTCTTTTTATGAAGTATATCACGACTTGTATGACGCAAAGAAGACGATTTGGTATCCAAGACACACTCTAAATATACTTTGTTTCATGTTCACACGTTGTCTGTATACGTGTCTAACAAGTTTAAAAATGAAGCATATTGGAAATCTGTTTACAAATCCGTTCAAAGAAAATTACATACGTGATCAAGGAAGTTTGAAAAACGAAACATTTTGGACAAGATGAAGAGTTTTGTCAATTTATAAGACGCCTTTCACAGCCATTTCTCCGTGCTCAATAAGTTTACAACTGCTGATAACCGATTCAGTAAAATATATTCAACAATTGTGGTTTTGAACAGCGCACGTCGCGTACATGCACAAGGAGCAATTTACTCAACACATGTCGTCAAATGAGAACCAAATCTTGAAGTTTCTTAAAATCTTTGCTCACAGATAATAACTCCGCGAGACAGACTTGGAAAAGAAATGAAAAACATTGGTTTAGTTATACGTATTGGTGAAATGTAATGAATGAATTGAAAATTACTATCGAACGAATTCGCTTTTTTACGTTTATTGACCCTCAATGATTTACTTGCTCTTTCTTTAATATTCATTGATACATTGATCGGAATAGCGTTCAAATTGTTGTGTATTTTCTACAAATCGTTCATCTCTTTGAAAATCACATACGAAGTGACTCAGCACTATAGAATGCGATTTCACATGCGCCTATACATTGAAGTGGATTTTCGGAATGAAAATCTCTCACATTTTATGATGCCCCAAAAGTTTTAAATTATTCTATTTTCAATCCCAAGCGATTATGTTTCGAATCACAAAGATAAGAATGCATTATGAATCAAGAAAAGTAGTTTCAACAAAATGTTCGTCATTTGAACCCTAATACCGAGTTAACTCGGTATTGGACATTTTTCCTCGCTGCGACTATTAATCAAGCTGTTGGCAATCAAATCACGTCAGCAACAACATTGGCTTATTGTTAACAGTCTGTCGGCTGTCTGCTGACTTGATGAGTCATTGGGAACGGTGCCAAGCATTGATTCTTTATGTCAGGCAGAATAACTGCGTGCGCTCATTTTCATCGTAGTGTGTGACGATATCTCCCGCCGAGGTGCTCGAAAGGCTTCTATCCATCGATTCAGACATTG
Source organism: Prostheceraeus crozeri (assembly GCA_907163375.1). NCBI lineage: Eukaryota > Metazoa > Platyhelminthes > Polycladida > Euryleptidae > Prostheceraeus > Prostheceraeus crozeri. The sequence goes on along the minus strand of CAJQUW010002982.1, from coordinate 15,373 downwards.
AACCGGAATCTGAAGAGGAAGATGATGCCTCATTGATTGATGATGTTGAAGAAGAAGACTTCGAAACGTCCGAATACGGCTGGACACGCGACCTACGAGGATTTCCAAGTCGTTGTCAATTTACGGTAGACAGTGGCGTTGTCAATATACCAGATGACTGTGTGACTTCTGTCTCTTTTGGACTCCTGAGATGATGAAGATAGTGAAGCGTCACACGAACATGTATGCTACTCAGATGAGTCTTCAGAATCCGGAATCTTCTCCGAATTCTATATTCAAGAAATGGAAGCCTGTCCTTTTGAATGACATTTGAGGTTTTCCTTCGTTGCTAATACACATGAGTGTAGTTGTAAAAAGCCGCATAATCGATTACTGGTCCAGGAAGGCTATGTCATGTCTGCTCGCTCATCAGAAGGAACAGGTCTGTCGTTGCTGAAGGACGATAACGACGTGAAACAATGTATGAATGCGCTCCATGTCAGAAAGCACTTTGTGTTTCTCCTTGCTTTGCATAGTTCAAAACTTTGATTAGATTTACCGATCATGTCTATCGACATATTTGAGCGATTTGCTTTTTTGAAAACTTTTTTTAGTCTATAGCACATAGTTTTGTTAATCATTTTTTGCACTTTTTATGCAAGAAATACCAATATAACTACAGTCACTTGAAAAGGATAAGCTAAACCTATTATATCTCAATTTACAATACAATCAGATAAATACTTAATAATTAGGAGCATCTCAAAATAGGCTAAAATCTCTAGGTTCTGGGTAACTGCTCGCTAAATGAGCGTAGGGTTCAAAGAGTTAATCCTTGTCGAACAAATTGGAAAATGATTATTGGGAAGGGTTCCAGCTTTTTTGATAAGGCCCCGTGTCTAGAAGCGTCAGTGTCGATATAGTGCGGAATTCCTTTATCGATGCTTGAAGAGAGTACATTGACTATTGGTCATGCTCGCAATCTTCATGAAGATGGCTGTGTTTGGTTAGAAAAGCAGTTTGTCAAAGTTGAGGCAATGGGAAAAGACTGTCATAAACATTTCAGGCAGTATGTGTTCGAGGTGTGACAACAATGCGTGAAAGAAAGTGATGAGCTTTGTCGTTTAAAAAACAATTAAAACTTATAGAAATCGAAATATATGTGATAAACAGTTTTACATGTAAATAGTTTAATCAACTGCAAGTAAGATTATGCAAATACATCATATGCTCATAATAAAGCCCAGTTTTCATTTTTCTTCCATTAACAAAGCTGTGATTATTAACTTATATTTGCAGAAATCAATATCTATGTTGTTCCAATGGATACTTTATTTTGGTGTTATTACTGGAATACAGTAGGCTACATGTAATTTTATGAAAACTCTCAATTAAGCCTGTAATGATATTACTTGAATATGGACACGATTAGGCTACAGAATGTGGTATCCTCCTAAAAACAGGTTTCGTACGTGCTTGTCAAAGACACAGAAAACAGTTTAACGCAATATCGGATTTGAAACTCTGTTCTAAAACTGATTCTAAGTCCATACATTTTGTGCATTGTTTACAGACCTTGTTTTCAGAGATGGCATTAATAACACACGTTTGACAATGAGTTTTATGTTCTGTTGATCCTGTCATCCCTTGAATGAGGATAGATCATGCGCGGGGAGAAAGTAGCCCGACATTATTAGATACACGCGCATGCGGCATGGTTTTTGAAATAATTGCTGCAAAAAATCCGGAATCCATCATATGGCCATAAAAATAGAATGAAGTCATTTTTGTTATCAAGAGATGCTCCCGCGAGAAATGAGTGGTTTGTTTGAGACTGTTGGTTAAATATTGACAGCCAATGAAAATCATTCTTCAAGGTCAAAATTCCATTCGATATATAAGTTGCTTGGAAAACAATTAGTCATTGTAAATAGAATAATTAAATATTGACTTGCATCCTCAGTTGAAAAGTGGAAACAGACCTGAACAGCTGCCTCTTCATCCAATATCAGGAATCATCAGCAGGCCTAGCTCACATCTCTCAACATCGACACAACTCCCTATTTAAACCTGCAGCCATGCTCGGATAAATTTTAGTTCTTGCTAATTGCAAATCTCAGCTGTTAGTCATTCTTTAAAGCATAGCAAAAGTGCGATGCATTTCCTGTGAACGGACTGACCAAGTTATTGCATTATCGCGTGAAGGATTTAACCCTCAGAGACGTGCGGGGGTGTTCAGTTGACCCCGGAGTCATATTTTCTATTTCACTTTCTGTACTGAGGATATATCAACCGCTCATGCCCATCCAAAGTCATCATTTTTGACAATCTACATGTGTTATTTCATTTCAATTGAATGTTTCAGAAAATGTCAGAAAATGTTTACTTTCAGATGAAAAATGATTTTGTGCATGTCCACGATGATGTATAATGAGTGAGATTCATTTATTCAATGTTCACATCATGCTGGTGCATGTGTGTTATGTGAGAAGATCGCAAAATGTGAATATCTTGTTTCTGCACATGATCGTGCATGACTGGTTGTCCTACATGAACCAATCAGTGTAAATCAATGTTCAAAATTACATTCATAATTCAAAACTTAAAGCAGACTGTGGCAAAGTTTTACAGCAGTAATTGATGAGTTTGAGATCTGCTCAGTTGTTATGAGGGTCTTAAAATGTTCTTATAATTGTTCTTGCTGTTGCAAATTCAATTATATAGATTAAGTACACATTAATCAATAACATATAATCAAGACGCATGAGATTATCTCATCTTAAATATGATCAAACTATTCAACATTAGCTAATGGTAGCTAGTCAGTCCTAATATAGTAGCTAGTCAGGTTCTAACTCTCCTCCACTCATTCACACTCGCATTCTTATATGCACATTATGAACAACTCTGATACTTTGCAAGACCGTTGTGTCAATATTAACTTCAAGGAAGTATATAGACCCTTAAAAGCTGTAAACAAACATTGTAAAAACAGAATTAAAAGATAACATCAATACGTCAAATATCCAGACCTGTTATTGCCATGCCTCAAGGTGTATACAAAGACCCCTACTTATTTACAACATTGTATATTTTATAATTGAAAATTATCAAGGATACCATCCAATTTCAATAAAAGTGTATATATTAGTCACAAGTAGTATGATAGGCAGTAAACGCAATAATGTAAATTAGTTCGTGCGATGAGACAAAAATTGTCTGATAAGCAGGAAATTTGTCTGATAACACACAGTAACTGCCAAAAGACTGATGTGGCTCACAAATTGTCCGATAAGTGGCTGTTTACAGTTTACAGTGTTCAGGCGGCCAAACGAAAACATGTAACCCAATTTATCTGGCATATCGTCTTTTACGTGCTCATATTTAAAACTGCTGTGTATTGAAGTATCTTTACCAAAGCTCTCCCCTTTCAGTATACGTCCATTATCTTTCAAAAAAATGTTAAATGAAGCAGTTTGATCCCTTCGTTTAGGAGAATTTATTTGATTGAAAAAATCTTTATTCACATTGTCTACTTTTATCAAACTCTAACTTCTTAGTCTACGATGACTATCTTTCAGAAAATTAACGGCATTCAGCTTGTGAAATCAAAGATTAAGATTAGAGATTAAAATCAGCTTTAAAATTTAGATTAGATTGATATAAATTTGTTCTATCTTTGTAAAAGCTGTTCTAGTTCATGTGACGCATTTTGAAGCAACATCTTTGGAGACTTTATCAACATCTTAGCCGGATGTTCATCGTCAAATCGGTGAACCTGTTCTTTGAAAGCCCCATGTTTTCGTTGCTCACTTCATTGGAAGGTCAGAAATCTTAATGAAATCTTGTGTTAGCGTCTGTTCTTGAAACCTAAGACAGAAGAGATCCTTACGGCCCATTCTAGAGAGCAATAAATGCTCATTTCCTCTTCTTCGACTTGATTCTTACACGTGACTAAAGTCTCGATCACATAAATGAGCATGTGGCCTGCTAGAAAGAAGTCATGGGTACTGCTTTTGAACTTTTCTCTTTCACCACTTCGCACCCGACCATTTGACAGCGACATGATGATTCATTTCTTTCTCTGGAAAAGTACGTACCATAAAGTACGTACAGACAGTGCCCTTATTCATGCAGAATTTTGTGGCTTGTCCCTTATGCACTTTCTGGAAACCAAATAAGAAAATCTCCAATCATCGTATAACTCAGCCAAGAGAAGCATCAGATCTAACATAACATGGGGTAAAATATCTCTGTTTTTGAAAAAGTGTGGCTTATCCGCTTCATATACCAAAAAACGATGCCCAAAAACGAAACATCCATTGCTAGTGGTAAATTCCCATGGCTGTCATTTACATGTCACGGATTAGCAAATCACTAGATGCCACTAACAGCAACAGAATCACCGATTGATATTCATTACAGATATTTCAAAACTGCTCATTTCAGATCATCCTGTCTGTCTTTAGTTGAGACTAAACCGTCACACAAAAAACGTCGTACGGGAAACCTCTTCTGCTGGATTGATTATTTGCGGACATCTCGCATCCTTTCATGTCCCCGCAGATGCGGAAAATAAAAAACAGCGATAATTTGAAAATGAGAAAGTAAATCCTCTTCACAACAATCTCCTGTCTCTTATTTCATCTATATCGCACAACTTCTACCACAACGAATCATTCCAATAGCCATATCTCTGGTAAACTGATCGTGTGCCATTTTTTTACAAAAGCTGGATTTCAGTTCACGTTTATGTTCAATTTGTAAAAGCAATTGTGACAGTTGTATCGATATCAAAATTTGAAATTTGACCACCATAGATCTTTCTCCATTCTCTAATGTGTTGAATGGTAATACATAGAAAGCGAGATATTGCATCATACCTGAGAAAAAATGAAACAAACTTCAATTCAAGCCAATGATAGTTTGTTTCATTAATTATGTCAATGAGTATATTAACTTGGCAATGGAAGTTTCGTGAAATACAAATTCAAGAACGTAATGTAGTGAAATTATCTATCGAACAGCAAAATGTGTAATTCTTCCACAAAATCATCAACAAGCTCATCATTCAGATTGGAAATATCATCGTCTTGAATAATTCTGTGAGCGATAACAGGGGATATTTGCAATATGAGGCATCACGAGTAATTCAAAGTGACGTCATCTTCATCGCTCAGTCACATCAAACAAGCAGTTATTTGGTTGGAGAATTCCATATCCTGATCTTATGGAAGAGCGTCTTCTTTGTGCGCGAGTTTCTTTGCTAAACTCTTATATGCGGAAAAGTTCTGGAGTATTAATTGTCTAATTCGTAAGTGGAAAAAGCTAAGTTGAAGAGAGATGGGGCAGAGTTCCACCTCGCACCGTATACGTGTATACACGAAGAGTTAAAAGGGCATTTTCCATTTCAGCAAAGTAGGTCCGACAACTGCTTCTGGTGAAAGTCTAGTATACAGTGAATTTTCTGACTATCTGATTGAACGTGGCATTTGATCTTCTGTTATGAGGCTACAAAAATGACGGGCATGTCCGCACAGTCACACAAGTGAGATGAATCACTTGGTATTTTGCTTACATGCGTGTTACGGAAGTATTTGCACATTTAGGATTTTCTGACTTGTGATCAAAACACTTTCACACAAGCAGTTGATTTGACATTACACTTCGAAGATCTACCGCACATCTGCCTTCTCACTTTGATCACCTCATATTCAACAAACAACGCAATTCTTAATATCATCATTCACTTCTTTATAAACACCTTCAAACCGAGTTGGCTGACCGCCATTTGACTATCGAACGTAAGAAGGTGATGGACGGCGACGGCCCGTCACGCTGTGCCAAGGTCAACTTTACTTTTACTTTTGACCAATGAAATTGAAAACTTCGAGTCAGAACCTCTTTTTAACTTGCTCCTAGTATGAATCGCCTGACTCGCAAACTGGCGAACTATGTATTTGACCTTAAATTTCTCAGATCTACCGCAGATTGAAACACCAATGAGAACCGCCTCCTGGCTTGTCGGAAGATCCACATACATCTACAAGTTCGATGAATTCAGTTCGTCTGACATAGCCGAAATAGAGGTTTCAACATTTGCTCTCAATTCTCAAACAAATAATTCATCAAACGGAAGACTACTGTTTTGGGAGATCAGTAATCCCTCAACTTTGCATTCTTTACACATAGCAATAATAACGAGCAAATACTTTTCATTTTGTGCGGGATTGAAAAGATATCTCTCCCATGCAAACTGCCGGGTGGAGAAATCAACTTTTCCTCCAACAGTTAACTTTTCCTATGAAAACTCTTACACAGGACAAATCACAAAAATCTATAAACAAGTTATGAATAGGATATCAAACGATATTTGAAAGAATTATCAACATAACAAACGACGGCCGCATGTTATAGGAAAATGCTTGAAAATATCATGTGATATCTATCATAACGCATAGTTTTACCTGTAATTCGGAGTGTGATATCTGATGGTTTCCGTTTGTTATGTACATAATACACGGAATACATCAGGCAATAGCCATGGATTTCTAAATGCTATGGAAATCCATGCAGAAGTTCATGGAAATATCCAAAGCCCTTCATTTCTATCCGAGTCATTTACCGCATGAAGACGGTGTGAATTTCCATCAATTCTGTTTATAGTCTACCACTACATGTACATCAATGGTAGCAAATTGTTATTTTCTAACTTACTACTCAGATCCCAAATGACGAACATGAATCTCGACATTCTTGAAATATAGCATGACGTATCATATTCAAGATAGCATGACTCCAGCTTGATAAAATGTACTGGTCTATATGGTTCAATGGTCCGTCTAACTCTGATGGCATTCAAAGTTCGTCAGCTAAAAATTGTGCATTTTATGACTTCCTCTAAAGAATGAGTGAACTTATAGCAGCATCAAGAATCAAAGATGTCCTTCGGGGTTGCTCAATGATTGAAAATATTCTGCGCCATTTAATCAATACACAAGACCGAAGTCGTGGAATCTTGTTGTTGCATTTGATGGAGGATAACATACCACCAAGCGGTGTATCATCATCAATAGACAGTAACAGATTGCAGTATGCGCTCAACTAACAAGGAATTCGTCGAAAGAAGCCTCCAATCCAAGCTTCTATTTCGCAAAATTATGACGCAATTCTATTATGTGCATATAGCGACACACTAACAGACCTTTTCCGTTGAACCCCGGCTCCTTGTACTACATTTACTACATTTACACAGCATAGTGAGCTGCTAATACATAACAAGGTCTTCGTGTTAAGACACTGGACATTGCTACCTTAAAGTTGTGGCCTACTCGTTCGGAAAAGAGTCAAGACATTGGTTTTTTGAAGACTTGGGCGGATGAATAAATGAACCAGCTATTCAATGGGCGCGGCACCGCCGGTCACTTCTTCGGCGTCGCGCCGGCGGAGACATTTTTCGTTTTATTTTATGGATTAACTGTCTCCACTGCATTTCTAACTGGAACTTTGGGAACATATCGTTTGTCACTGAGGAAAAGTTCAAGTAAACTTTTTAGTTGGGTTTAACCAAGATAGTAGCCCTACATTCTGACAGGAACAAAGTTGTCGGTGAATAAGCTTGTGTGGGTATCGATGATCGGTCAAGCTATAGCATTTTCAGTTTGTTAGAATTCAAGTGTAGGATGTACATTGATATCACGTGTACTCGTTCTGTACAGTAATAAAGCTGTGATGTCATACAAATAATTCATCGGAATTACTCAGCTTTATATAAGGGAGTCGTATTTCTGTTAATTACACAAAAATCACAATTGTTGCCTGCTACCGCTGCCCCCATTGAAAGAGTATGGAGTGTTGGTGGATTACCAGTGGCGAACCCAAGGGGGGAGCCGGGATGCATCCCCCCACCAGCTCAAACTTGATTGTGGATTGTAAATGCAGGCAATACATTTTGGCAATTTGTTCTTTAAAAGTACAAGTAATTATCGTAATCTGAAACATATTTGGCCAAGTTTCTCTTGTGATTATCTAATAAACATCTGGATTTCTTATCAGCATGGAGACATGAATTAAGGAAAGGCGAGAACCTCTAACCAAGGAATGAAGAGGTCTCCGCAGAAGTTTGCTTACATATAACTGTAGCATCTCTGTCTCAGGAGGCGCAGGTGACCTGCTGTTTAATGCCGATTTTAGAAGTTCCACTTGAATTATGTAATTTGCAGATGTTATTCCTATCAACTCCGGCAAGATTTCGTTTAAGTTGAATAAGTGATTCTGGACCTGACGACCAACCGAATTGCGCGAGCGGCGAGTGGCGAGTGAGCTATCCACTTATTCCTGAATTTCCAATGAGAACGCATGATTTCGCATTCTCGCATTATTCGTTCTTGATGGCTTTATAAACGATGTCAACTGAGAGGAGAGCCAAGTTGAATTGCTGCTGCTACTTTTCGTGCAAACTTTCATCCCTATCTATCCTTCATCATTGGTTATTTTAGTAGTAAGCAAGTGACAAATACTGGATAGCGCAAGATGGCCGCCGTCGTGGCTGAGTCCCCCCCCCCTCTGGAACGACAGTGTCGTGATGTGCCGGCCAGGTTGGCCGCCATCGCGAGAGGTCGCTGACGTCCCCCCCCCCTCTGGCACGGCAGAGTGTCGTGGTCGGCCGCCGTGGTGCTTCGTGTCTGAGTCCCCCCCCCCCTCTGGAACGACAGAGGTTGTGGTCTGTCGTGGTGTGCCGGCCGGGTGGGTCCACGTTCACAACATGTTCGCTGACGTCCCCCCCCCCTCTGCAACAACAGAGTGTGAGACTCGGGTGAGTGGGTCCGACCGCCTGGTTGACGTGGGCGACCGTCTAGGTTGACGTGGGCGACCGTCTAGGTTGACGTGGGCGACCGCCAGGATTAGTCTTGAGGCTATAGTGTGTGATGTTTTTGGTGCAATCTGCTGAATGTTGGGTTGTAAAATGGGTTGTTTCGAGTGGGAGGAGTGGTCGGATGAGAAAACGGAGGTCAGATTCGGATTCAGCGTGAAATTCTGCATCGGTAGGGTGAGTTTCAAGGCAATCGGTGAGAAAAAATTTTCAACATTTTTCGAAAAACGACAGAGTTAGAATTTGGGACGTTTTGGTGTGTAGCGCCCAAACGAAGCATCGGATGAGAAAACGGAGTCCAGATTCGGAATCTACGTGAAATTTTGGGTTAGGAAGGATGTTTCCAGCGAAATCGGAGAGAAAAAATTTTCGGCTGACGTCCCCCCCCCTCTGGACAGCTTGCTTCGATTTTGGCTTCTAGTGGACGGATTTTGTCATGCGATAGCTCGTTTGAAAGCTAAGAGTGAGACAAATTCAGTGAAACAATCGGCTTGTTCCTATCTGTCTTCGTTCAAAAGTTAGAGCGGTTACAAGATTTTAGGTCGGAGCTCGCTTACCTGAAAAAATCCTAAGTGTCAGAGTGACTTTGTATGGGTAAAAATTTGAAAATTTTCCAAAGTGTGGAATTTCGACCTGGGACCGTCACCAAAACATTTTTCATCAAATTTCGCTAACCCCCCCCCCTCTGGACAGCTTGCTTCGATTTTGGCTTCTAGTGGACGGATTTTGTCGTGCGATAGCTCGTTTGAAAGCTAAGAGTGAGACAAATTCAGTGAAAGAATCGGCTTGTTCCTATCTGTCTTCGTTCAAAAGTTAGAGCGGTTACAAGATTTTAGGTCGGAGCTCGCTTACCTGAAAAAATCCTAAGTGTCAGAGTGACTTTGTATGGGTAAAAATTTGAAAATTTTCCAAAGTGTGGAATTTCGACCTGGGACCGTCACCAAAACATTTTTCATCAAATTTCGCTGACCCCCCCCCCTCTGGACAGCTTGCTTCGATTTTGGCTTCTAGTGGACGGATTTTGTCGTGCGATAGCTCGTTTGAAAGCTAAGAGTGAGACAAATTCAGTGAAACAATCGGCTTGTTCCTATCTGTCTTCGTTCAAAAGTTAGAGCGGTTACAAGATTTTAGGTCGGAGCTCGCTTACCTGAAAAAATCCTAAGTGTCAGAGTGACTTTGTATGGGTAAAAATTTGAAAATTTTCCAAAGTGTGGAATTTCGACCTGGGACCGTCACCAAAACATTTTTCATCAAATTTCGCTGACCCCCCCCCCCTCTGGACAGCTTGCTTCGATTTTGGCTTCTAGTGGACGGATTTTGTCGTGCGATAGCTCGTTTGAAAGCTAAGAGTGAGACAAATTCAGTGAAACAATCGGCTTGTTCCTATCTGTCTTCGTTTAGATGTGAGACACCATTTAAGATTTTGGGACATTGGCGAAAAACGACAGAGTTAGAATTTGGGACGTTTTGGGCTGTAGCACCAAAACGAAGGCTCGGATTGGTAAACGGAGGCCAGATTTGGAATCAGCTTGATGTTATTATCCAATGAGGATCATCATCCAATGAGAATCAAGCATTTCTTTATAAATAGCGAGCCTTCCACAGTGAGAATCATTCCATCGTTGAATCACACGAGTGACGGACGCACATTTTCTCTCTCTCTCTCTAGTTCCCTGTTCTATTATCCAACTAAAATGGTAAGTCGCTACTTCCCTCCCTCTCCTCCCTTGAACGTAAACTTAATACAATCTTTTTTCATTTTCAGGCATCTACTCCATCTGCTGCACTAGTAGGACAAAATGGCGGTCAAACGTTACAAGGTTCGCTACGGTCAGATCATCTACAACTGAGGCCAGTGGAAGAAACATCCAAGGTACATAATCCTACACCGCTACAGCGTAAATTTAAACAAGCCTTGCGTTATGATGATCATAGCGTAGTACTCCAAACGGGAATGCTCCCTTCCACGGATGTCAAGATAATGCACAATCAGTATGGGGACTACATACTGATCCCCGTGAGTCCGTATATTCGCCACCAACTTGATATTATTGAGGAGTACGTGACATTAAATATGGACATTCCTACTCCTCTTGCTCAAGAGTGGAAGGCGAGAGATGACAAGGATACTCCCTATAGAAAGATTTGGGATGGTAATCACATTTGCCTACCGGTATCACATTGGTGTACTTACTATAAGAAGGAGGGAGATCATTCAATACCCATCAGATGTGATGAGCTCGGAGAAGGTACTTGGGATATCCTTTTCAAAGTGAATGGGCTATATTATGGTCGACACAAGGATAATAAAATAGCCTCTCTCTCCATGCATATGGAATCCATCCTATATATTCCAAAACCACCCAACGTGGACGACATAATTGATCAAATCCTTAACAGCAGTGGTACGAAGCGCAAGTCGGAGAAGAATGCTACATCAAAACGCAAATCAAAGAAGGAGAATTACTAGTCCTTTCCTAACTCTACCCTATGACAATTCGCTTATGTGCTTTGAGTGTCGCAGACGTGGTCTTATTAGATACATTTTACTTCTTCGTTGCCATCATATCATTTGTGTATTTTGTCGTGAAAAGCATCGATGTAATTCTTCATTTTGTAATATGTTATAGAACGCTTCCTTAGATGTGTAAATTTCCGTTTTAGGCTTCTATCATCATTTTTATGGATTGTGAGGGTGAACCTGTACAGGAGCTCAGTGCTATTGCTATGAACAATTGGACATATCAGATTGTCAGTGTCTATCATCAACATGCCAACTGCGATCCCAATGTTGATCAATGGGCGAGAAAACACATTCATGGACTTAATCTGAAATATTTGCAAGACTATGGCTTTTCTTGTGAGAGTGCTCTTCTTATTGACTTTAAACGATGGTTAGCTGCTTTCAATGTTATACGCATCTTTTGTAATAATCCTGGTAAGGAGAGGAAAGTATTTCCCAATCTAATCATTGATGATATTTTGCTCCCGCCTTGGGATAGTAGAGTGAATCAACATTATCATGAAGTCACGAAACGTTTTAAGGATTTGTGTGTTCCTATTTTGTCTGTTCGTTGTAGTAGCTACGTTCATAACCAATGCTTCTTTCCTCCTTACCTCAACACTGCCAAAGTCTGTATGGTTATCATTGCTCGCTGTATGATAGTTACCAGCTGTATCTATTTTATCTCTTTCAAACCATTGATTTATAATGCATGCTTGTTACCATTATTCAATAAATGTTACTATGAGAAGAGTTGTTGTTTTCATGCAATGGATGGGTTAGATAAAGGGCGATCATGTCTTTCTCAAACGACTGCGGAACATTACGTTTTCATAGGCAAAGTTTAAAAGGAGCTGTTCAAGATTATGTGATAAAATTTCATAAAGATGAGACCGACATCGAAGCAGTGGTCGATGATGCTAGCACTCTATTTCTAGAGTTAATGAATACATTCTCTGATAGCATTGTCATGGCGCGATTAGTTGCGAAAATTAAGTTTAGTCATTTTGGAAAGGAAGAGGTGGAAAGTCGCTCTTTCCATTTTGCTTCTTATTCAATGGAAGTGGTAGATCACCCCCAAGAATTTTTTAAAAGACATATGATAAAAATTGCTGAACGTCTTAACGCATTTAACCATCATGGTAGCAGTCTAGTGATTGAAGCGATTTCAGATATTCACATTCAACTTTCCATAAAGAAAATTGAAAATGCAGTGGTACTTGATTGTAGCACAACTGGTTTTCGAGCTATGTCTGCTCACTCTCGAAGTATATTCCTTCTGTACATGCGTCTATTATTTAGAAAAGGCTAGCAAATTCATATCTTCAAAAAGACTTGCTATAGACATCAGTAACGGTGAAACTATGTGTTGCGATGTATGTAAGCGAAAGGATGGAAATGAAAAAGCGCATCTTCAAGAGATGTAAGCATGCTTTTTGTCAACGCTGTTTCATACGTAATTGCATTCAACTTTGCCAATGTAACCACTGTGATATTGCTCATTTCGAGTGTCACTTATGTCGCAATAGTTAGTACCTATGCAAATGTGGTAAAGATAGGTTTTAGCAAAGACTAACACGGAAAATGGCGAAACGTAAAATGACGAAACGTAAAAGTCAAAAGTTTTCTTCAGCCATTCAAGCTCTCCGACGAATGAAAGCAAATCAGCGATACAATGCTATACGACATGCTAACGATAAATTCATTTGTGAAATTATTTCTCATGTGAGGAAGTTGAGGACGAAGAAATTAGCGCCAAAACAACGAAAGTTACTTAAGCGATATGCTACAAAATTGCGTTTCATCTCCAATCCTAAAGTCGCCCTTCAAAGAAAGAGGAAAACTCTAACACAAAAGGGCGGTTTCCTTTCAGCAATACTTCCAATGATAGCTCCTGCCGTGGGCAACCTATTGGGAAATATCTTTGGCTCTAAGCGTTAATTATGCAAATGTTGAGTCTCAAAAGTAATAAAATGGATTTCAGACTTCAATGTGATAAAGTTCTGACTGTATCAGGTCCATCTCATGCAGGTAAAACTGTTTTCACGCTGAATTTATTGGATAAAAGAAGGGAGTTGTTTAAGGAACCTATCAATCGAGTGATTTGGTGTTATGGTATTTATCAACCGTCGCTGTTTCAGGAATTGCAAAGTCGCAACTTTATTCGACATGAAGGAATTATTCCAGTGGATAAACTTCAGTCTAATGATGTTGTTGTATTGGATGATTTATTAAAAGAAAGTAAGAATTCAAAAGATGTTACAGATATGTTCACTCGCGCAGCACACCATAAAAGGTGTTTTATCATCTATATTACACAAAATTTGTTTCCTGATGGAAAAGAAGCTCGTACACGAAACCTGAATACACACTATTATGCTATTTTCAAGAATCCGCGAGATAAAAGTCAATTTGAAATTTTAGCGCGACAAGTTGCACCCAGAGGATCAAAAGCCTTAATTGAAATTTTTCAAGCAGCTACTGAAAAACCATTACGGTTACTTATTCATTGACTTTACGCAAGAGTGTCCGGAAGAATTTAGATTTCGAAGTGATATTTTGAAAACTCCCATGATTATCTACAAACTATGAGTTCTTATTCTCGCATGATTGTTATTCCTCAGGATGAATATGTACAATTGACTGCCATGCAGCAAGTAAAGCAACCTCTTGCAAATCAAATGTATAGGAAAGAAATAGATTATCAGCAAAATGTTCACATCAAAGATCCACATCGTGCTGTATTATTACAATCGGAAACTGTTGAGCAATTGAAAAACTTGAAGAATAAGATGCGTGACTCTGTATCGACTGCTACACCTTTAGCATCTCGCGCACATGCCATATCTCTTTTCAACAGTATTGAGCCCCATCTCAATGTAAATGATAGAGGAGAAATCATTACAGATGAAAATAAAGTGATTGATGCTTCACGTTATGAAGACTTGATTCAGTATGCGACACGTAGAAAGCGCCGTCAGGGCTATGTTCCACCTGGTTGGTCATACTTTCTTAAACTATTGAAAAAGCATAATGTGCCAAAATTTGCTTTGAATAATGAGACATTGAAAGAACTTGATTCAACAGTGGCTACTACTCCAATGCTTCAGACGATGAAAATGCCAACAAATTGGTTTTAAAGCGTCACCTGCTACATCCCCCCCCACACTCACTAAGCAAACAAGAGGAAGAACTCGACGTAGATCTACATCGCCACTAAAACTGGTAAAAGGAAAACGTAAAACAGCTCCTCTAGGAAATACATGTTCTCAGACTATTAATATGAAGCAGATGTGTTGCTTGCCATGTAATGAGCCGCCAGAGGTGAATGTCGTTGTCACTTGCACTTGCTGCGCCAGCTCTCATAATGAAACCCCTAAGCAATGTGAACACGATCGCAAAACCGCTAAAGCTAAATGCTGCAGTTGTTGTAAATGTAGAAAGGCAAGAAAACAAAGAGAAGGAGGGAAAAAGAGTCAGTCGTCATCGACTGAACGTTTGAAGTCAATCTATTATGATGTAAAAACCATCCGGCAGGATTTGCATCTATCAAGAAATTATCAAAAGCGAGTGGTCTTCCACAATCACAAGTGAAACGATGGTTAAAGGGTCAGGCTACCTATACACTCCACAAACAAGCGAAAAAGAAGTACGGCACCCGCCATTATATTGTTCATGACATCGATGAACAGTGGCAAGCAGATTTTGTGTGATGTTGCCTCCATTTCAAAACATAACTCGGGTAATAATTTTATTTTAACCGTCATTGATATTTTCTCGCGTTATGCGTGGGCTCAACCTTTAAAAACTAAAGAAGGGAAAGGAGTAGCAAAAGCATTCCAAACAATTTTTCGAGAAGGTCGCATTCCAAAAAGAATTCAGAGTGATCAAGGAAAAGAGTTTGAAAATCAGCATGTGACAAGATTATTTTGAGAGGCATGACATTGAGTTGTTTAGTGTAAAGAGTTGCTTTATAATAGCTGCAACTCCGTTGGATACGTTTTAATCGCACATTTAAA
>CAJQUW010002981.1:0-54277 GCA_907163375.1 Prostheceraeus crozeri | reverse complement strand
TATAACGTAGAACCGGCGGAAGTTTACATGGCTATTTAAAGAACGATTAGATGAAGCTTTTTTATTGAATGCCAACACTGCATTTTGAATATTAAGACTGTGTTTTGAATGTTGGCATTGTAATCGAACAAGGACATAGACTGTGACCATAGAGTAAGTACCTACATGTATATAGTAGGTAGCGTGTCGACTCAAAAAGTGTCTGTATACAGTAGAAATTTATATGTAAAAGGATTCAGTTTTTTGCGGGGACTGCGTTCCTGCGGTCCTAAAAATTATTTGAGTAGTTTTTAAATAGCTAAATTTTTCAAAGTTATTCCTGTGTTTATGTACTACCAACATGAAGTCCCGTTAAAAGTAATATGAAGCAGTTGGATATCAAAAGGAATAAATATTTGCTAACATCACTCACCTCACTCCTCTATCATGATCATTCAATTCGGTTGTACTTTCTTCAAAACTGCATAAATGTGCATATCTCACATTTGGTAACAATTCCAATTATATTCACCTCAAGTTCATTTAATAAAATCGAAAGTGTATACACAAAGGGGATTTAATAAATGCGGAGTTACCAATCTATCTAATGTACTTACTCTATGAATTGTGATCTTTGTATACTTATCTCTAGCATTACTCTTTCATCCTCCACCTGCCTTCGCCTCTTGCCTGTGACATGGCCACGCTTAAGAAAATACTCTTGAGGTTGAGCATGAAAGTAATAGGAACCCATCGAATTGCTAACTTAACAAATATTAAATCTCCAAGGCTGTCATGACACTGAGAATCTGCAAAATACCATCATTCCTTCTGCATCACTATCATGATCACTCGACTCCGTTGCAATTTCTTCAAAGGGCGCTCATATAGTTTAGAGTTTAGTTATATAAAAAGAGGTCTAATGAAAAAGTTTAGGTCTACAGTTCACAACATTAAAAACAATGGGAAGGAGCTGGTATAATTGTTTGATAAGATATCTGTGTCACAAGCAGTTATGAAGACTGATTCTGCAATGCGAGTTTTGTTCGTACGGGCGTAATTTCGCAATTTTCTTGTTAAGCGTCCATATATTTTTTGTCTAAAGTGGTATTCTGATATGTTTAAATAATTTTCAATATTTCTATGCTGCATGACTTTTATATCATTAAGTTAGATTGCTTTTTATAAGTATGCGCAAAGGGGATTTAATAAATGCGGAGTCACCAATCTATCTAATATACTTACTCTATGAATTGTGATCTTTGTATACCTATCTCTAGCATTACTCTTTCATCCTCCTCCTGCCTTCGCCATTTATATTGACTTCTTATTGTGATATGCGTCTTAACCGATATGCGTCTGTCATTACGGGAATAGAGGTTATTATTTTCATTGATCCCATGCCTGTAGCACATAATCATAATCATAATAGAAATGAAAATCAGACGATCAGGGTTACAGTATGTCACAATTTCGAGTATCACGTTGCAAAGAAACATAACGCTGAAATATAATCAACATTTTCTGATATCGAGATTTGTAATAATAAAGTTCACTAGTGACAAAAAAGCCACGTGCACAAATTTGTGTATTACACAGAATTTTTACCAAAACTGCCATGTACCAGAAAAACACTTTTTAATGTAGCCGACCTCAAATGATATAGTTGCAGCCAAAAATGGCAGTCTTTAAGTAACGGTAGCTGCGAAGGCTATTCTTCAAAGAAATACGATCTGCATCTTTTGTAAGTTGTTACGCATGCAACTAATTTAGAGTTACGAAGGTCAATTATACAATAATTCTAACTGTGCATCGCAAGTGAACCCTGACATGGTGGGGTAGAGTATAAACTAATCAACCGATATTTTGTGACAATCATGTCGCCGCTAGCATTATAATCGGGATGAAAATGTTATAGTGCACTGGAATCGTGGGAGCAGTTGACAAAAGGAATAATTAGCGCAATCAATCGATGACAGTATCTAGAAACATAGGCCCAAAAGATGAAAAAAATTCCAATAATGGTTCACTTGTTTCACATTAAAGTGCATTTACTGAAATCTATGAACGGGTTTTTTCCAATTCAAAATGCAATGAAATAGAATGCACAGCATTTTAAAAAGTGACAGAACTTATAGTTCCCTAAGTGAATACTTATCTTCTATTTCATTCAATCGTGTTAATTGGCTCTCATTATTGCACTAAATAATATTAGACGTAAAACAAAGTTGATGACATTGTATCTGAATTTGTGAATACATCTCACTGAAGAGCAAATCATTGTCATAATGCGGACAATAATCTCAGAATTTTCGTTGCTTTAGGTGTAAATGGAATGTACTTTACAAAGTGGGGTACGAACGAGAAAAGAGATCTACATTCCTTCAGATAAAATAGTAAACTTCTGATGGAGAAGTAACGATGCTGGAAGTAAAATGCTTCAATGAGATTTAGAATTGAATAGTTTGATGAGAAAATAGTGCTCTTCAACTGGCTATTGCTTCTTTAACCCGAGGGTTCGATCGATATAGGTGGGCTACTCTCCTGTATACATCGGAATGCAGTTTGCCTTGGACACAAGGTTGGACTTTGGACCTTAGGTTTAACCTTGACCTTGGGTGACTTTGGGTTGTGAAAACAAACTTGGCCCAAGTTTTGAAAATTGCTTTTGGCTAATTTTTCCCAAATTTTTAATTTCAATGTGCAAGCAGCCATTTGAAGATAACAGAAATGATGTATTTTGAATTCATAGCGTCAACGAAACTTCTATGTGATGCTATGTGATGGGTCCTTATGTACACAACCGCGACTAAATGCAATTATTGTACGACAGCATAGACAGAAGTCGATAATTGAAAATACCATCTTTGTCAGTTTACAATTCACAAACGCGTCATTTTTCAGACAGAAGGAATACATGATGTAGGCCCATAGTAAGCGTTGAACCTATGCTAAGGAGAAGGATTCTATCCTGTGTCGCATTTTACTGTAGCAATCCACACCTCGTGATGTAGGCTTTTGTGACTTAAGGAGCTATATTCAAACTAATCCTCAAAAACCGATGGATTTAGGTCACTGGAAAGTAATATATATTTGACTATTTTGAAAGGTACTTTTTCGAAGATTTTGCCACCTTTTGCAAATATTTTGTTTTATTACAGCTTTCAATGAAACATAATCCATTTTCACTTTCAGTGCACTATAATGTAATCATATAGTGTAATCAGCTATAATTGTAATTCTCATTTAGTCCTGATGTCGATGCGATATGCTAATTGAGAGAAATATTAAGTGTGAACTGTAAAGAAAAACTTGCTTATGGGCAAATTTTTTTAATGAGGTTTTGAAGAGAGGAAATAAAAATATTTTTGGATAGATAAATTAAAGATAAAAGAATAAAGGCAAACAATAGGCATCTATCAGCTTTAAATCGTCATCACTCCCAGAAAATGCATGATAAAATATATCGATGAAGTTATCGAAATACATTGATAGTTGAGAGAATCATGCCTGAAGAGGGAAGGAGTTTATCTTTCGCATTGAAAATGACACTGATGTGTGATAATTTCATTTTCTTTCTCCTCTAGTGCTTTTCCCAATCTCTTTGTGCACTTCAGAAAATCGGCAGATGTCATGAGCTTGAAAAAAGTGTTGCTTTTAATCATTTTACTTCTTTCTATTATATGGATGAGGCAATATTCCCTTGAAATATTTTGCTATTGTTTGCTCTGGCACCCTACACGCATTGAAATCGACGGAGCAAGAAAGGAACACATATTCATAGGAGCCATTGAATGCATTGGACCATTTCGAATTTGAACCATTGACAATTTCGATCTATTGAATTTAAATTGCACAAACACGTGTGGTAATTCTGAATTGGATTATGTTGTCCTTGTCACCATCTAAAATGTATCATATCGAAAAATGTTCACCATTTGACAAAACGAAAACAACATGGTAGGCCTATTAGATACATAGAGTATGATAAGATATTTTAATTGAGCAGACCATCTGTATATAGAAAATCGCAATCGCAAAAGGAAATCTATAAACTTCTTTCTTTCACTGTATTAGACATTTTGAAAGTCGAATTATTCAGGGATCACACCACTCTCGGAAATGAATCGAAGTGTCCTACAAACATTTTTCTGAATCGACACGAACTGATAGATCCACTGGAATTACCATACTTATCACGACTTATACTTGTGCGAGTTGTTCTTATCATATTCCGGTGTTTTGGAATTCATGAAACCATATTTAATGACTCTAAGTAAAACCAGAGGTACTACGACTTTTTAGGCCTACTTACCTTAAGACTCAGTTAAAGGAATGAAGCGCTGTGCATTGAGGAAATAAACACAAGATCATGTACAGCAGTATACGAACAGCGACGGAAGGAAACAAAATATCTTCTAGCTCGGTATGTTTGGAAAATTCAGCAGTGCATGGCATTGCGCGATGCATAATGATTTTAGGGCCCCCAGTGAATTGGGCCATTTTGTTGGCACGCTTCTGTTCGGGGCCCTTAAGGCCGAAATTTTTCCACCTTGAAAGTTATGTTTTCATGCTTTTGTTTACTTTTCTAGTAATTGTAGCTACCAGTAAACAAATAAAAGTATGAAAAAACCATTTTTAACGTAGATAAATTATGGCACTTCAGGGCCCCGAGAAAAAATATGCGGCCCTGGCGTGTGACGCCCAATTGCGGACCTCCCAGTGCCCTACCCCAGCGTACAAACGTTTGACGAGCGCTCAATGACCGTTCGTGTACGAACGTTCAAAATAGTCTTTTTACAAGCTTTCTTTATTTACAGGGATTTTGACTTGATTCGTTTTAAAAAGTCACTCCCCGTTAGATCGCCCGCCTCCGGTACGTGTTCGTTACACGAACTCGGCCCGGTAAACGGGTCGTTCCTACCGTCACGTAACCGGTACGAGCTCGTGTACCCGAAGGAGGTTCCAAAAAAAAAATCCGCCCTGCTGCTTGATTTACGGGCTTTCATTCAATCTCCAGTGCTCTGTATTTTAGCTGGAGATTAAATGAAAGCCCGTTTTTACAAGCAACAGGGCGGATCCTACTTAAAGAGAAAAGTCAAACGTCAAATAATAGGTTTATTCTTCATGAAATTATAGCCACGTACCACAGTATACACACTGCCTGGGATAAAAAATAACAGTACCTGGAAAGTTTGACAGCAGTTCGGTAACACTTAACCATTCCTTGTGCACTAATTGCCTTCACACTTGCAAACAGTTCCACGCAGAATCCATGTATAGGCCTACTTGGTTTGATATCCCAATCTTATCCGGAAATGAGAGAATCAAATTGTCTCTGAAAAAAGAAATATTTTTCATTGACATTTCACGCTGGATTCATGCTATCGTAAAAAGCAAGGATATGTATAGGATGCATCCATGCAAGAATTACATGATGTATTATATATAAAAGCACAAATGAAACATCTGTAAATTATATTAAGCAGTATTTACTATGCCAGCATCAATTATAAATAGCATGCAAAATTATAATGAGATTAACATTTAAGTGAATGTATGGATTAATCAGAGCTTCTGTAGACCTAAAATAACAAGCAATGCGTCAATCATGTCGAGAAGCATCTGCACGCATACTTTAGGCCTAGATAGATTTTATCACGTTTGTTTAAATTTTGGCATCTAACATTATAGGAGAGATTGTTACTTATGTCTTTATATGCGCCTCTTACCTCAATTCATTAGTTGTTACATAAGACAGTTTCGAAATGAAGTTTTAACCTAAATCACACTTGTCTACAGTTTGCTTTCCAATGAACTTGGCTTCTGTTTTCTGAACGAACTGTAGACAAGTGTGATTTAGGTTAAAACTTCATTTTGAAACTGTCTTATGTAAGAACTAATGAATTGAGGTAAGAGGCGCATATAAAGACTGATCTCTCCTATAATGTTAGATGCCCAAATTTAAACAAACGTAACAAAATCTATCTCGGCCGAAAGTATGCGTGCAGATGCTTTGCGATCCAACGCTTGATCATTGATGATGTCGCTGATGAAGTATATAAACTAACCAGTTAGCAGTAGAAGAAGCAGCATCCCCGTGAAGCCTGCATAATACCTTTTACATTAAGCTTGTTTCAATCGGATCATTAACACATTTCAAGAACTTAATACAAGCCATGATAAAAGCGAACTTAATATGAAAAGCACTACAATCCCTATCAAATCATCTTTTATGAAGAAAAAATAATAATGCGATGAATTATTTGTATCTACTAAATACGGGAGGTGTGCACCGTACAGCTTTACTGATGTAGGTCTCACTGTAAACTGCACACCACTAAAACAGCAGTTACAGTAATATATATAAACTTATAATAATAATAATTTTGATAATATATAAACTTAACAGAAAATATTCGTAAGAAACTTGAAAATGATGAGTCACAATTTGATGATATCAATTAAAATCCGCTAGTATCAGATAGAGCGTCTCTACGGATATTTTCTGTTCGGAGTGTAAAAACAGCCGTGAAAGTAATTTTAGCTGTTAATTTTAACGGATATTTGTTGTTTACAGCGCACTTGCATTAGTCACTCGCAGTGACAAAGATAGTTTTTTAACTACAATACATCATCTCACTTGGCTCTTCTCCGAACTTCTATAAGGAATAGGAATGAACTGACGTCACGAGGATGCTGCTGCCTTCCCTGCCGACTAGACAAATTGATTTTGTTTACATCTGCATCAGCACATTACAATATTTCCCCAAAATCGCCGGTTAATCAGGGTTTGTACACCTAACGTCAGCCAGATAGCTAGATTCAATAGCTAAAATTTTAAGCATGAAGCATTTCAGGAGAATGCAGTTTACTTTCCCTTCATAGAATAATATCCATATCAATGAAGAAATTTGAATATTGAAAGTAAATCAGCCTCAAGATGACTGCAGACTTATGATTCTTGTTTGCATTTTTCATGATTGATCATCATAATCCATTGCAAACGATACTGAGCAGAGTGATATTCCAACATGCCTATGAACGATTCTACAGGTGATTTTGTGATTTCATCTTTATGGTTGGACATGTCATTGATCTTCATAAATTGATAATGGGCAATTCCGTAAATAACGCACGTACGTTCTGACACACAATCTTCATTTCTCATCATGAAGCAATGCGATTCTATCTATGAAAATTGCACCATACCATGCCAAAATAGTATGAAATATTAATCACTTTTCAAATATTCAAACACTAGTCCCTCTAGCGTCGAAAGAGGGACTGCCATTAAATTAATTATTTAAATTGCTTTTACTTATTATATAGAAGGGACTACTATAATGTTTCAGAACGTTCGTGCGTTATTTATGAAATTATTCTAATTGTTGTGAATGAATTATCTTTCAG
Source organism: Prostheceraeus crozeri (assembly GCA_907163375.1). Classification (NCBI taxonomy): domain Eukaryota; kingdom Metazoa; phylum Platyhelminthes; order Polycladida; family Euryleptidae; genus Prostheceraeus; species Prostheceraeus crozeri. The sequence continues at coordinate 46,885 of CAJQUW010002981.1, read as the reverse complement.
GTTCAGACAAGACACTAAGGCTCATGCAATAAAAGACCAGTTGCTCACCAGCTTATCAAGAATTTTCTGTACAGCTCGTTGGGCATTTCATGACTAATCGTCCACAATTCAGTTACAATTCACTGCTACAATGATGTAGCGTTAATGAGAGATGCTGTTTCATGTCGGTACAGCGCACGTCCAATGTAATTAAATATTGAATAGGCCTATTGAAAGCTTTCCCTCTGATGAGTCCATACAGTTAGATTTGCATACTGCATAACAACACTGTGTAACACATTCACAGATGACTGCTTTGAATTTGTATCCGTTATGAATACATGCTGGAAATGTCTCATGTCAGCTCAAGATGACATAGATATCTATCAATCCGAACTCTGTAACCCGACCGCACTCGAAAGATAGGCTCTAATTAGTGTATCTGACATGCGTGTGGAAGTGACAACAAGCCATAAGACCGATTAGTCATTACAAAATCTGAGAGATGAGACCACACTATGCCCATAGAGTTCTACATGACTATACCTTATTGATGTCACAGAGCAAAACACTTCGATGGAATGCTGCATAAAATCGATATGTTGCAAAATCGATGTGTTGAAAATTTAAGCATGTTAATCAAAATAGCGAATGAAGATAGAACAAATGCATTGCTGAATTAGTGAACAGCGAATGACTACATGAATGTTGTTCAGGTGTTCTAAAGCATGAATCATTGCACCAGAGAAATCAGTCAAGCCACTGAAGTCAGCTGAAGACATTGTATGAGATTGCAGTACATGGCTCGATAGAAAATGTGCCCCTCCATCTCAGAATAATATGCGCATGTTATGCTCCACTGCAGGTAAGATTCTGACTAACATTTGTTGCTTCGAAATTGCATGCATTATGCTATGAAATACTCAAGATGGCTAATAAAAACATGTTAGGGACATATTAATAATCAGGATTTACTAAGCAGGTGGGAAGTATTTTGGGATACCGTACATAAATTAACACATTAGATATTCACGCAGTTTGAAACTGCACGGTCAATGTCCATTTATTGAATGATAATTGTGCTTTTTACTTTATCTTTCCTATGTCAAAACACCGCTCATGTTGTCATTAAAAGAGAATCCTCTCTTACTAGTACAGGGATTATTATCGGAAATTGGTGTTCTACGTGACAGTGCAGGCTAGGTGCTTGGTTAGCGATCTTTCGGTCCAGAAATCGAGCACCGAAAGTGTCATAGGAAGTCGTCAGAAAGGGCATCCGGACCAAATGGTCACAGCCAGATCAAAGTCTGACTCTGTGTCAACACAGTGGAGCCCCAAGTAAGGTAGAGTAGACGTTGACCTTACAGGCCACAATTTACTTCAACTAATTAAAAAACAATATTGCATGAATTATCAGACTGCAATGAAGTTATATCTGGTCATCATTATTACGTAATGCGTAGGCTATACTTAACCTTAGTCGTGCATACATAAGCCTACAACGATCAAGGATGCAATCAGAACACTAGAACCTTCATAGGCCTACATATAATCCGACATAACAGTTTAACTGATCATCAGTCTGCAGCTGCGACACCTATCCTGTTTTTTTGAAATTATCTTAATATGATATCTTAATAAACAATGCAAAAAGTAGTCCACTGCAAGGAAAAGAAAATTAATTTATTGAAATTAATTGCAATTAGTTGATTGATAAACTATCTTCAATTCAATTAATTGATTGGATCAGCTGCCAATTATTCCAATTAATTGCAATTATTCACAAGCAAAAAAGCGATTTATTGAACGATTACTGCAAGTTATGATGTATAATGAATAGCTCTACACAGTCGATGATGTGATATTCTGTAGATATACTCGTTTTTGAAACGAAGAAATGTTTGATGTTAGCCTAATGCGAAACTTGCTGTTAATAATCTACACAATTCATTTAAACTTTAATTTAAAAGTCTCTAACTAGTAAATATAAATACTTCGTATTTTCTCTTAGATAAAATTCAATTAAGGTCACGATGGTCAGAGTGACGGTGTTTGAACCAAAAAATATTGCGCTTATATATTATTATAAAAATATAATAAATGTTAATTATCAGTCATTGCTTGATATTGCTATGAGAAAATTTTCATGTTTTATCATGCAAATTAGTTCAACGAGCATAGTGGTGCAGAAAATACATACTTGTGATTGCAAATTCTATTCTATAGTGTTTTAATGCACTTTCGTAGACCTGTGTGCTGTGTAACTAACGTTCTAAGTGTTAATCAATCAAGTGTCAGTCAACAGCGGAAAGATCAACCTAGATCTGGCAATGATAAAAAATTATTGCAATTATTGTCAACTAATTGATTGCTCATGTGATCCAATTGAGTCAATTGATTCTCAGCAAAAAAATGAGACCAATTAAATTGCTAATAATTTTTTTCCAACCCCAGGTTGTGTTCCAGTACCGTATGAACTCCATCTCAATTATCCTTCGTCTTGCGACATTGTGGCGCTATCTTGCATCGCAATGTAGCCACATGATTATGGGCTTCATAACCGTGCACTGTATTACAAGCTTTTATCAATTGATTCAAATAAATTCACAAATATATACTTCAAAGATCATCTGAACACCTTCATGTTTAAGATAGAAGTGCAACTATCAATTACGACTATGCTATGAATCTGTTCGGTTTTGGCGTCAGTGTCCTATCTAATAATAAAAAATTGAAGTACAGCCTGGAAACCAAAAAATAATTGCATTGCAATTTATTGGTCACAATGATCGCTGTAACCCAAAGATTCCAATTAATTAATTGTTGTTACAGAAAAAATTGCAATTGATTGATTGCAGTCTGTCAATAATTGCTATCAATTGATTGATCTGTAATGAAGTTATTTAGTTGAATGCTAACTTGCAAAACCGCCTACACTCACCACCATAGGAAAAGCATAACACATTCAGTGATTAAGATTATTAGTCTACCTATCTTATATTATGTCATTAAATCTTAAATTTATGTCAATCTAGGCACGCGACTTCTTGTTCTCTAGTTTGAATAGTCACTCCGACTAAGAATGTAGCAACATGTATTTCATGCAGAAAGTCACCGCCCAAATTGGCAGTATGCAAGTTTACGACTTGCACAATCTGCCAATTTATGCAGCCTAAATAGGTGTAGCACATGTTTTTATCTAAGTCGAAAATTAAAATCAAGAATTAATCTAATCAAATTGTGATTAAAAAATCCAATTAGTTGATTGCTGACATACGATGATTCCAGTTAATTGATTGCTGTCGTCCAACTATTTCAATTAGTTTTTGGTGAATCCTGAACCTAGGTATAGAATATTTACTAGAAGATAGGCCAGAATCTTCGAGCTCAGCTGGCGGTGGCCCAAAGAATTAATAAAAGGCGACTGCGAAATAATCCTAATATTACTAAATGATCTGATTTGATGGCATCCTTTAAGTATCTAGGAATCCCTAAATTGAAAATGTAATCCAATAACACAGAACCTACGCAGGCCTACATCATTCTTTCAATTTATGAATTTCTTAGCCAACTAAACCTACATCGCTAGACTCTGAGAAAGTTAAGCTACTAGATTATTAATGTGCTGCAAAAGATGGCCATTGACAGAAAACACATTTTAAACATTAAGCAACCAGAACAAAGTATTTTGTCATCTATGATAATTGTGATCTATTATACTAAATTTACTGATATTGCATGCAACGATAAATTGCAAGTCAAACGAAAAGTATCACTGTAATTTTTGTGTGAGCTATGATCCTAAAATTCAAAACGTGCGAGATTTTCGTCAAAAAAGTCAACCTGTCGAATCTTGCAGCGATGGACTTCCAAATTTGCTATGAAATTAAGGAAACACCCTTACACGGATGACTTATGTCAGCGACTTTTCATTTTCAGATATTTCGAAGAAACAGATGGCTTTATGATAAACTTTTACAATTGGATTCGTCCAGGTGTTTTCCGACGCTAAATGAAGTATGAATAGCCAATTACCAATAGTGAGGGAATTTGCACGCTACGTTGGAATAACGATCGTTTTCTTTAACAAAGCACTCAATTTATACTACACTGTAGATAAATTTAATAGAAAAGTCTAAAGTCCCATTATCAATGAATAGGTAATCACAAAAACATGAAAATATGCATAATTGACCATGTATCTTAATTATCAGTATTTAGTTAAGGTCTTCCCAACCAATTTGGCGTCGGAACAAACGCGTCTACAACTTATTTCCACGCAACGTTGCGTGCGGATAACTTCACTGTGGGTAACTGTCTATTTCAATGTAATTTTTTTGGTTGGAATTACCACACCGGTCAGATCCCGAAAAATTCTCGATAACCGGCTTTTAAGTTCCATCCTTTTTACTATCTCGGTTGCACGCTATTATTTTATAAAATGGAAATTGCAATCACGTACATGCCAGATGAGTAACGAGTGATAAACCTATATACTTCGATTAGGCTAAATAAAAGATAGGCCTTAATAGTTGCAGATTCTATGCTAATTTGCGTTAGGCGTGGGTACCGCAAGTTACTTATGTGTCCACTTACAATTTTTTATTTACAAAGATATTACAAAGATGACTACTAATACTTGGCCTACTCAATCACACTTGCAACTATTCTGAATGTCATCGTGACAGTTCAAAGCGTGATCACAATCAAATAGTCAAGATTTATGCAGAGCTACAGCTAGTAAGGCCTATATTATCCACTCAAGCAGCTGCTTGAGAGAAGAGCATGAAAACTCAGCAATTATGAATATTCACCTTGTGTGAAAATATGCAAGTATCACCACTGAAGGATCACACAATGACTATTAAAATAAACTTGTAGAGCGCGTTTGGACTAGACTGATGAACTAGGAAAAATAAGAATAGGAGAAACACTCATTCTCCTGATGAAAATACTCTTTTGGAAGACAATCATTTTCAGGCGGTTCCTATTAGTCTCACTAACTAGTTCCATGCAATAAGTGGGAAGTTTAGAACGAAATGGAGAACACTTATTCATCTAGAACCGGCTATCAACAATTTGCACAGGCAAAGCTCACTTGATTAGATGCTATAGCCTACCTCAAGCACAAACCATACTGAGTGCTACTTTGTACACTTGACATACAGGTAACTTACTGATGCTGTCACACATTTATCAAGGAGTAAGTGACAGCAGATAGTGGATGACAATATAGGAATCAATCTCACCGAATTGAAAAAATCTGCTTTCCACTTATGACTTGCATTCATTCACATTCGCCAAGGAGTAAGTGACAGCGGACAATTGATGAAAATACAGCAATAAATCTCAGTCGAATAATACTTGATTCCAGGTCTGCATGCTTGCTCTCGACAAAACGGTGGTCTGCCTAAATTCGTATCTCCGAGGAACCGAATATGTTTAAACAAAATTATTTTAAATAACCAGATAGAGTTTTATTCTGATTTTATCATGTATGCTTTTCATCGATAGCCCACTCATGAATGAATTAGCATTTAGGCAATGCTTCAGCAGTGTTGAGATGCAACGATGCAAGTATATTCACCTACATCACTAGAACATTATATTTTTGTGGAAGGGTAATTCTATCTTTGGGTATTACTTTGTTGAACTGAGGGTTAGAGAGAAAAGCAAGACTATAGAGTAAGTACCTTTTCTGTGAGCAAGACTATTGAGAAGAGGTTCATCAATATTCATGATCAAATTCTACCTCGCCACGGGAATTCAACCTCGGCGGCTAAAGAATTAGATTCCAGGAAACGAACAAGTGTACTTGAGCAGATGCCGCAGAGAAAAGCTGTGTAACAAACTATGCTACAATTTTGAATAATTTTTGATGAATGAGAGAAAAACAGATCTACGAAGTTTCCAATTATTTAGATGTTTTGCGTTGTATCAAAAAACATCAATTTTTGACAAAAATTGCCACTTTTATCAATTATATTATTTATCTGCTTTTCTTTTAATGACCAAAGTAATTGAATTCGAACTGTCACAGCTGATTTAATTGTATTACACGAAAGAAATCTATTTTGACAATTTTCACACGACTTTAGAGCTTGGAATTGATCGAGAAAACATTAGCCGGCACTAAAGAATAAATTATAATGGCAAAATATCTCGGATTTTGATTACTCAAGCACGACAAAAATCATTTGTAGTTGAAGGCATTGATTTCCACAATGTGGAAGGTTGATGTTCCCATAGATGATTATGCAATTCCAGTTCAAGCCAATGCAACTCCTTGATAAGATTGAGTGTCCTAGCCAAGAAGTGCTTCGGTCAGCGGTTATATTGCCTAAATTGGCAATGATTCAGAATTGCGGAAAATTTTAGGTTCGGCTACAAATTATGCGAAGAATTAACACCAAACATTCATATGAACCGCATCCTTTTGCAGCTCTACAAAGCGTCTGTCGCACCACTGTGATGAGACCACAATGTGAGATGCCATTTATCTGTGACATGATGTAAAAGGACTGAAAAACAGCGGAAATTTTGTAATAGTAATTCTTGATTTAATTGCAGCATTTCAATCATTTAGCAACGACAATGGGTACAAGCCACGGCTAATCAAATTACCGCTTGCAGCATATTCCTGAAAATGTACAAATTGTAGAGAGAAATGCATATTTTCTCAAAATTTTCAGTTGGTATTCAAATAATAACTGAAAATTTTATGTGGACGGGAATGCTTCGTGTGTACAGCAATAGCCGGGTGCCCGAACTCAATACATATATCTTCCGGCGACCACCGTTATCCCATTATAATTCCGACCTCTGCCCGACCAATTTTTTTTGTTTTAAAATGGTCTAAAACCACTTCAGTGTCAACCTGCTTTCGAAGGAAGTAGCCCTAGTGAGCACAGAATGCGTCTCAAGTCATTTCATGCTTCACGAAGTTTTCCCGCTACCCAGCTTCGTTACGAATTCGTTACGCGGGTGGGCGATCTAACGGGTCGGCTGTTAAGTTAATATCAAACTAACTAGCTGTCTTCAAATGCCAGCTACTTAAACTTATCTGATATTCTGAGTATGGCTATCTAATTATTTAAAAGTTTACATAGGCCGAACGTTCGACGAGCGCTCGCGTGCGAACCTTCAAAATAGTCAGAATGTCAATTCTCATTCTCCGTTTTGATGTATTCTATGGTAAGTCAGGCAGCAAATTGTTAAAAATCAATATGTATGACCACTCCAACTAATTTGAATCCTTTAAGCACAAATATATTTTTCAAATAAAGTTATAAACAGTGTATTAACAGCTCTACATGCATGATTGATATTGATTACTTTGCTCTCCTCCTGGTAATGGCTTTTCAGTTTTTGCGACAAAATGCAAGAGATAAATTTTTTTACCTAAACTTAAAATTTTACTTATAAAAGCAATCTAACTTAATGATATAAAAGTCATGCAGCATAGAAATATTGAAAATTATTTAAACATATCAGAATACCACTTTAGACAAAAAATATATGGACGCTTAACAAGAAAATTGCGAAATTACGCCCGTACGAACAAAACTCGCATTGCAGAATCAGTCTTCATAACTGCTTGTGACACAGATATCTTATCAAACAATTATACCAGCTCCTTCCCATTGTTTTTAATGTTGTGAACTGTAGACCTAAACTTTTTCATTAGACCTCTTTTTATATACCTAAACTCTATACTACAGTCCGTTTCATAAAAAGTGGATCATCCTAAAATTTGACTAAATAAAACATAAGTATGATACAGAAAGCATTTTTCATGTTATTTCATGTCTCTAATATATTTAAATGTCCTTATATAATCTGATAAACTATGATACAGTAACGGTTCTTAAGAAGCTAATATTTTGTGGCCCTACCCTTATTGTCAATGACATTACCAATTCGTCTAGGCATTGATTCGATGATATCGTTGATTTTTGACTGATCTAACTTTCTCCACTCTCTTTTTAACAGTGACGTAAGTTGTGATACGCCATCTGTAGGTAGCAGTGAACGACGAACGTTACGTTTTAGAATACTCCATACATTTTCTATGGGATTCAGATCAGGAGAACGAGCTGGCCAAGATAATGTTCTAAGCCCTAATTGAGACTTGCATAAGTTGACTCTACTACTCCTGTGACACGTAGCATTATCATCCATAAATAGCCAAGTCGATGGATCACCAAGTTGATGTCATTTGGCCAATGTTCATTCGCAAAACATTCACATAGCGATCAGAATTCATGGTTCCTTGCTGTATGTGAAGTTCAGAGCGGCCATTAGTCCAAATGCCAGCCCAAATCAGTAGAGTCGCACCACCTTGTACCCGGGACGATGTAAATGTAGTCGGAATTTCCTGATCAGATTTTATCCATAATCTCAATCGACCATCACTATCCTTCAGACAGACTGATGCCTCATCAGACCAGACAACCCTATCCCATTGATTTTGCCAGTGACAATGACTCATTGCCCATCTGAGACGTCTTTTTGTATGCTGATCTGATAATTCGATCTGAGAGGGCCTCTTACAGCTCTTGAAATTCGACTCAACAAGTCTTCTACGAATAGTGGACTTAGAAATAGACGAGACTAGTGCAGCCATCTCAGTTAACCAGAGACTTGGATCAACTTTAACAAATCTCAAAATTAGGCGGTCTCTACGTTTGGATGTTTTGCGTGGACGGCCAGAGCCCTCTTTACGACAGAGTCGAAAATCATCATTATGCCATCGATGCACATTTGTGTAAGGGACATTTAGTCACTTGCTTGTACAGTCCGTTTTATAAAAAGTGGATCATCCTAAAATTTGACTAAATAAAACATAAGTATGATACAGAAAGCATTTTTCATGTTATTCCATGTCCCTAATCCTCGTATATTTAAAAGTCCTTATATAATCTGATAAGCTATGATACAGTAACTGTTCTTAAGAGGCTATGTAATATTTTGTGGCCCTACCCTTATTGTCAATGACATTACCAATGCGTCTAGGCATTGATTCGATGATATCGTTGATTTTTGACTGATCTAACTTTCTCCACTCTCTTTTTAACAGTGACGTAAGTTGTGATACGCCATCTGTAGGTAGCAGTGAACGACGAACGTTACGTTTTAGAATACTCCATACATTTTCTATGGGATTCAGATCAGGAGAACGAGCTGGCCAAGATAATGTTCTAAGCCCTAATTGAGACTTGCATAAGTTGACTCTACTACTCCTGTGACACGTAGCATTATCATCCATAAATAACCAAGTCGATGGATCACCAAGTTGATCTGTCATTTGGCCAAGGTTCATTCGTAAAACATTCACATAGCGTTCAGAATTCATGGTTCCTTGCTGTATGTGAAGTTCAGAGCGGCCATTGGTCCAAATGCCAGCCCAAATCAGTAGAGTCGCACCACCTTGTACCCGGGGACGATGTAAATGTCTCGGAATTTCCTGATCAGATTTTATCCATAATCTCAATCGACCATCGCTATCCTTCAGACGGACTGATGCCTCATCAGACCAGACAACCCGATCCCATTGATTTCGCCAGTGACAATGACTCATTGCCCATCTGAGACGTCTTTTTGTATGCTGATTTGATAATTCGATCTGAGAGGGCCTCTTACAGCTCTTGAAATTCGACTCAATAAGTCTTCTACGAATAGTGGACTTAGAAATAGACGAGTCTAGTGCAGCCATCTCAGTTAACGAGAGACTTGGATCAACTTTAACAAATCTCAAAATTAGGCGGTCTCTACGTTTGAATGTTTTGCGTGGACGGCCAGAGCCCTCTTTACAACAGAGTCGAAAATCATCATTATGCCATCGATGCACATTTGTGTAAGGGACATTTAGTCGCTTGCTTGTAGCTCGCAAAGAAAAACTGAGTTCTAGCAAGGCTGACACTTTGCCTTTTGTGAATGCGATCTCGTTATTGTTCATTTGTGCTTTGTATTGTTTTCAACCGGTAAGAGATAGATTTCTAGCTGAAAGCAATCAGGAGTGCTGCCAACACCACCGCAACGAAGTCAGGAAGCTATGGAACATGAAGTCCAGTTAATCACATGTAGCAGTTACATTATTGTTGATGAATAGTGGTGCTATACTGGCTCTGATTGACCGATTTCCTTTATTTTTGTTTTGCTTGATAGCTTTTGGCTTGTAGAACAGCACATTACATAACAAAGGAAACAAATGTAATTTTATAAGAGTGAGGTATGATTTCGTGTAACATTGCTAAATGAAGATCAAATTATCTACTACTTTTTTATCTATAACAGGAAAACAACTCAATATTCATGCTTGAAATTTCCAACAATGGTATTAGTAAGCACAACTGACATATCTTCCAAATTTCAGAGAAATTCATTCAAGTTTGGCGGAGTTAGACAAAGTTGAAGTTAAGGCGATGTTTAAGGGTGATCCATTTTTTATGAAACAATCTGTAGCTCGCAAAGAAAACCCTAGTTCTACCAAGGCTGACACTTTGCCTTTTGTGAATGCGATATCGTTATTGTTCATTTGTGCTTTGTATTGTTTTCAACCGGTAAGAGATAGATTTCTAGCTGAAAGCAATCAGGAGTGCTGCCAACACCACCGCAACGAAGTCAGGAAGCTATGGAACATGAAGTCCAGTTAATCACATGTAGCAGTTGCATTATTGCTGATGAATAATGGTGCTATACTGGCTCTGATTGACCGATTTTCTTTATTTTTGTTTTGCTTGATAGCTTTTGGCTTGTAGAACAACATATTACATAACAAAGGAAACAAATGTAATTTGATAAGAGTGAGGTATAATTTTGTGTAACATTGCTAAATGAAGATCAAATTATCTACTACTTTTTTATCTATAACAGGAAAACAACTCAATATTCATGCTTGAAATTTCCAACAATGATGTTAGTAAGCACAACTGACATATCTTCCAAATTTCAGAGAAATTCGTTTAAGTTTGGCGGATTTAGACAAAGTTGAAGTCAAGGCGATGTTTAAGGGTGATCCATTTTTTATGAAACAATCTGTATATGAGCAATATACTATATGAGATAGGCTAGGCCCAAATCATTATTCTTTTTTCCCCTTTTAACTAAGATCTGGTGACTGTAGTGTAGACTGCTAAGTTTGCTAAATTCTAGCAAAAATAGTGATTTCAATGATGAAATTGAATATTCCTTTGAGCAAATTGATATAAAGTGCTTTTTGCTGCTGCAGCTCATACTACTGGCCATTTTTCTGGCGTATGCTGTCCTTCAAGCCAGTCTATTCCCCACTCTACGGAAAGCTCTGCTATCTATTCATGTTAAAAGGTTGACGCAACTCATTACCACGGTGATGACGTCGAACCGCTATTATACATTTGGAGATGGAAGTTGCTATACAGACCGATCATAGATATCTGTGGTTGCGAAATGTTGGTTAATCTTGGTGTGTTAATGACTTCTACTTCATTAATCTCTTCATCTGCTGGTTTCTCTGCAAAATGTTGCGATCGGACACAAATCACTGCGTTTTGGGTCATCCTGCACAGCTGCCTGCCAACACTCTTCCAGACATGCGATGATCGATTCCAGTTGGCTCTAAAGTGCCCTCGGTTAATTATTTGCAATACATAAATCGATTTGTAGCTTCAGCCTGGTGAATAACTCGAAGAGCGTTGTTGACATGGGTGAGCCAATTTCTCAGTGTAATATTCGGATTCTCATTGAAATTGTTAATAGTTATGAAATCTACAGAGGGAGATGAGTGTTTATCAATTGATACCCCATCAGTCTTCATGTGAATATTTTTTCTTCCACTTGGATTGATGGTACTGTATTAAATTGCTGTACCGGTCCCATCTTCAACAATTTTTTCTGAAAACTGCTGAATGAATATTCTTGAAACCTATCATGTAATATCAGTAAATTATGCTTTATATCATATGCCATTTCCAGGCTTTTTGTCGCATCGCACATCGAGCAGCCGACAAAACAGCAATTTCACTCCATTGCCGTAATGCCACGATAAGGACCGTACTGAAATGGATTCAAATTATAGGTGTCTATTTCTTATCTTGCCCTTTTAAACAATTAAATATCTTTGCTTTGTGTGTATATCTATCATTTGGAAACAATTCCAAATGTATTCGCCTCGAGTTCACTTAATAAAATCGACTGCAAGTGTATTGTATACATATTGGGAATTTAATAAATGCTGAGTTGCTATTCTACTTAATACACCTACTCATGGTCGACACTCTGCCTACATACACTTGCTCTATGACAAACATTCTACCTACTATATTGTAGCAGTCGGACAGCACTCACCGAACGACCCACAGCATACGCCGGAGCAAAGTGAAGCCGATGACTTCATAGAGAAGGGATAGGTAGAGTGTCGACTCCAGAAAGTATCTGTATACAGTGAAAATTTTCATATCAAAAGATTCATTTTTTACGGAGATTGCGTTCCCGTGGTCCAAAAAACTGTTTGAGCAGTTTTTGAAAAGTCGGATGGAGTGGATTTCGAACTGGTTTACATCCTCGCACGAGAGTTGAATCCTTCCTCGTTTTCACTGAGACAGTTTTAGAAGAGACATTGCGACACACGAACAAACAAGGCCAATTCCTGGCTAGAAATCGTGGATTTGTATGGAGGCCATGTACCATGAATGAGCTACAAGCTTTTATAGGCCTCATCTTATAGCTGGTGCTTATATAAAGCTCATCACCGAGACGCACGCGAGTTATTCAGTTCATGGTATTAGTCTTTTTCGTGCTACAATGAGTCATGGACGTTTCTGCCAACTGAAATGTGCACTTCGCTTTGATAATCCGGCACGCCGTGAAAGAGAGGACAAACTAGCTCCCATCCGATATGTTTCTCATTTGTTCAACGAAGCCTTGCAAGTTTACACTCCCGGTCCCTACCTTACTGTAGATGAAATGCTTATTGCATTCCACGGTAGGGTCTCTTTCCGTCAATATATTCCCACGAAACCCGGAAAATTTGGGATAAAAATATTCTGGATTATGGACTCTGAAAATTCGATGCCACTGGACTTCCTCGTGTACATTGGAACTTCATCTTTAACAGATGATTGGCGCACTTCCAGCTCAAACTTCTCCGAAGCAGTAGTGATGCAGCTAAGCTCCAGGTAAGAAACTGACATTTTGTTTTCTCATGTTATGATTTTTTTCGATGAAAATTTATTGAAATATGCTTATAATTAGAGTCTTCCATAGGAACCCAGCAAGTAGAGTGCTTTTCTATAGGCCTTCGCTGACACTGAGTAAACTGGTGATGATATCGACTTGTTTGTAACTGCTATGCAGACTCTAACTCATTTTCAATTATAAAGAAAGTAATTCTTGATAACGGTTGTATATAATTGGTGATGATATATCTACGCCGAATTATGCCGACTACTAGGCTTTAGATACGCATTGATAATTCTCAGCAATATTCTTTGGTCTCTGATTCAAGCTGTGATCGAAAGGCCATCAGAAGGCGACTTTACAAAAAGATAAAATTATGTAAAGAGCGACTTTGTATTATAAACCTGTATATATACTATAGATCATTGATACCAATTTACTATATATATTAGGGTGGATCAAAAAAATCGAAATTTTGAAAATCAAAATTTGGGTGGTCAAGTCTTTGGTCTATGATTATTTTGAACTCCAATGCAAAATTTCAGTGAATTTGGACAATGTCTACTATCCCTACAGTGGCCATCTATTTGTTGACTATTCTGTTTTTTTTTAGTTTTTTCGTCAATTTACGCTAGTTGAAGCTGTATTGCATAGTACTTTCTAATGAGCTAGAGCCTTGAAACTCTAAGTGCAAGTACATGTTGACAGCCTCTTTTGATTGAAGCAAAAATTTAAATGACTCAGGATAGCAAACTCCTACTGAGAGACCTCCAAAGTTCGCAAATTTTCAAAATATGACCAAAATGTGATTTTTGCAAATTTTGAATTTGACACTTTCTTGTCGTGAATTCGAACCAATATTGTAGAGACTAGATTTTTAGGAGCTTGAAGGTACGAAATGCATCTTGTGGGATTGCGAGTATATGCTGACATAAAGCCGCGTGTGTACACGTCCTGTGTTTTGCACATAGGCCAACTGTGTTTTGAGATAGGCTAGGCCCAAATCATTATTCTTTTTTTCCCTTTTAACTAAGATCTGGTGACTGTTGTGTAGACTGCTAAGTTTGCTAAATTCTAGCAAAAACAGCGATTTCAATGATGAAATTGAATATTCCTTTGAGCAAATTGATATAAAGTGCTTTTTGCTGCTGCAGCTCATACTACTGGCCATTTTTCTGGCGTATGCTGTCCTTCAAGCCAGTCTATTCCCCACTCTACGGAAAGCTCTGCTATCTATTCATGTTAAAAGGTTAACGCTACTCATTACCACGGTAGTAGTAAGAAAACGGCGAACACCAGATAGCGCAAGATGGCCGCCGTCGTGGCTGAGTCCCCCCCCTCTGGTCCGCCAGTGTCGTGATGTGCCGGCGAGGTTCCGCTGACGTCCCCCCCCCTCTGGACCGTCAGTGTGTGAGCCTTGGGTGTCTGTGTCCGACCGCCTGGTGGACTTGGGCGACCGTCTAGGTTGACGTGGGCGACCGTCTAGGTTGTCTTGGTTAAACTGTGGGATGTTTTGGTGTGTAGTGTCCAAACGCAGCCTCGGATGTGAAAACGGAGGCCAGATTCGGATTCAGCGTGAAATTCTGCATCTGTATGGTGAATTTGAAAGCAATCGGAGATAAAAATTTTTCGCTGACGTCCCCCCCCCCTCTGGACAGCTTGCTTCGATCTTGGCTTCTAGTGGACGGATTTTGTCGAGTGAGGTGTCATTTGAAAGCTAAGAGTGAGACAAATTCACTGAAACAAACGGCTTGTTCCTATCTGTCTTCGTTTACATGTGAGACGCCATTTAAGATTTTAGGTCAGAGCTCACCTGAAAAAATCCTAAGTGTCAGAGTGACTTTGTATGGGAAAAATTAAAAATTTTCCAAAGTGTGGAATTTCGACCTGGGACCTTTACCAAAGGTTGTTTCATCAAATTTCGCTGACCCCCCCCTTTGTTCTAACTTTGGTTCTAGTGGACGGATTTTGTTCGTTCGACTTGCATTGGAAAGAGGATGAAACACTGCTCGACCGCATTTTTCGTTGCGAGTCAATCGGAGCAGCCGTTCAAAAGTTAGAGCGGTTACAAGATTTTAGGTCGGAGCTCACCTGAAAAAATCCTAAGTGTCAGAGTGACTTTGTATGGGAAAAATTAAAAATTTTCCAAAGTGTGGAATTTCGACCTGGGACCTTTACCAAAGGTTGTTTCATCAAATTTCGCTGACCCCCCCCCTTTGTTCTAACTTTGGTTCTAGTGGACGGATTTTGTTCGTTCGACTTGCATTGGAAAGAGGATGAAACACTGCTCGACCGCATTTTTCGTTGCGAGTCAATCGGAGCAGCCGTTCAAAAGTTAGAGCGGTTACAAGATTTTAGGTCGGAGCTCACCTGAAAAAATCCTAAGTGTCAGAGTGACTTTGTATGGGAAAAATTAAAAATTTTCCAAAGTGTGGAATTTCGACCTGGGACCTTTACCAAAGGTTGTTTCATCAAATTTCGCTGACGGCTTTGGAATCAGCTTGATGTTATTGTCCAATGAGGATCATCATCCAATGAGAATCAAGCATTTCTTTATAAATAGCGAGCCTTCCACAGTGAGAATCATTCCATCGTTGAATCACACGAGTGACGGACGCACATTTTCTCTCTCTATTCTATTATCCAACTAAAATGGTAAGTCGCTACTTCCCTCCCTCTCCTCCCTTGAACGTAAACTTAATACAATCTTTTTTCATTTTCAGGCATCTACTCCATCTGCTGCACTAGTAGGACAAAATGACGGTCAAACGTTACAAGGTTCGCTCCGATCAGATCATCTACAACTGAGGCCAGTGGAAGAAACAACCAAGGTACATAATCCTACACCGCTACAGCGTAAATTTAAACAAGTCTTGCGTTATGACGATCATAGCGTAGTACTCCAAACGGGAATGCTCCCTTCCACGGATGTCAAGATAATGCGCAATCAGTATGGGGACTACATACTGATCCCCGTGAGTACGTACATTCGCCGCCAACTCGATATTATTGAGGAGTACGTGACAATAAATATGGACATTCCTACTCCTCTTGCTCAAGAGTGGAAAGCGAGAGATGACAAGGATACTCCCTATAGAAAGATTTGGGATGGTAATCAAATTTGCCTACCGGTATCACATTGGTGTACTTACTATAAGAAGGAGGGAGATCATTCAACAATCATCACATGCGACGAGCTCGGAGAAGGTACTTGGGATATCCTTTTCAAAGTGAATGGACTATATTATGGTCAGCACAAAGATAATAAAATAGCCTCTCTCTCCATGCATATGGAATCCATCCTATATATTCCAAAACCAGCCAGCGTAGATGACATAATTGATCAAATCCTCAACAGCAGTGGTACGAAGCGCAAGTCGGAGAAGAATGCTACATCAAAACGCAAATCAAAGAAGGAGAATTACTAGTCCTTTCCTAACTCTACCCTATGACAATTCGCTTATGTGCTTTGAGTGTCGTAGACGTGGTCTTATTAGATACATTTTACATCTTCGTTGCCATCATATCATTTGTGTATTTTGTCGTGAAAAGCATCGATGTAATTCTTCATTTTGTAATATGTTATAGAACGCTTCCTTAGATGTGTAAATTTCCGTTTTAGGCTTCTATCATCATTTTTATGGATTGTGAGGGTGAACCTGTACAGGAGCTCAGTGCTATTGCTATGAACAATTGGACATATCAGATTGTTAGTGTCTATCATCAACATGCCAACTGCGATCCCAATGTTGATCAATGGGCGAGAAAACACATTCATGGACTTAATCTGAAATATTTGCAAGACTATGGCTTTTCTTGTGAGAGTGCTCTTCTTATTGACTTTAAACGATGGTTAGCTGCTTTCAATGTTATACGCATCTTTTGTAATAATCCTGGTAAGGAGAGGAAAGTATTTCCCAATCTAATCATTGATGATATTTTGCTCCCGCCTTGGGATAGTAGAGTGAATCAACATTATCATGAAGTCACGAAACGTTTTAAGGATTTGTGTGTTCCTATTTTGTCTGTTCGTTGTAGTAGCTACGTTCATAACCAATGCTTCTTTCCTCCTTACCTCAACACTGCCAAAGTCCTGTATGGTTATCATTGCTCGCTGTATGATAGTTATCAGCTGTATCTATTTTATCTCTTTCAAACCATTGATTTATAATGCATGCTTGTTACCGTTATTCAATAAATGTTACTATGAGAAGAGTTGTTGTTTTCATGCAATGGATGGGTTAGATAAAGGGCGATCATGTCTTTCTCAAACGACTGCGGAACATTACGTTTTCATAGGCAAAGTTTAAAAGGAGCTGTTCAAGATTATGTGATAAATTTTCATAAAGATGAGACTGACATCGAAGCAGTGCTCGATGATGCTAGCACTCTATTTCTAGAGTTAATGAATGCATTCTCTGATAGCATTGTCATGGCGCGATTAGTTGCGAAAATTAAGTTTAGTCATTTTGGAAAGGAAGAGGTGGAAACTCGCTCTTTCCATTTTACTTCTTATTCAATGGAAGTGGTAGATCACCCCGAAGAATTTTTTAAAAGACATATGATAAAAATTGCTGAACGTCTTAACGCATTTAACCATCATGGTAGCAGTCTAGTGATTGAAGCGATTTCAGATATTCACATTCAACTTTCCATAAAGAAAAATTGAAAATGCAGTGGTACTTGATTGTAGCACAACTGGTTTTCGAGCTATGTCTGCTCACTCTCGAAGTATATTCCTTCTGTACATGCGTCTATTATTTAGAAAAGGCTAGCAAATTCATATCTTCAAAAAGACTTGCTATAGACATCAGTAACGGTGAAACTATGTGTTGCGATGTATGTAAACGAAAGGATGGAAATGAAAAGCGCATCTTCAAGAGATGTAAGCATGCTTTTTGTCAACGCTGTTTCATACGTAATTGCATTCAACTTTGCCAATGTAACCACTGTGATATTGCTCATTTCGAGTGTCACTTATGCCGCAATAGTTAGTACCTATGCAAATGTGGTAAAGATAGGTTTTAGCAAAGACTAACACGGAAAATGGCGAAACGTAAAATGACGAAACGTAAAAGTCAAAAGTTTTCTTCAGCCATTCAAGCTCTCCGACGAATGAAAGCAAATCAACGATACAATGCTATACGACATGCTAACGATAAATTCATTTGTGAAATTATTTCTCATGTGAGAAAGTTGAGGACGAAGAAATTAGCACCAAAACAACGAAAGTTACTTAAGCGATATGCTACAAAATTGCGTTTCATCTCCAATCCTAAAGTCGCCCTTCAAAGAAAGAGGAAAACTCTAACACAAAAGGGCGGTTTCCTTTCAGCAATACTTCCAATGATAGCTCCTGCCGTGGGCAACCTATTGGGAAATATCTTTGGCTCTAAGCGTTAATTATGCAAATGTTGAGTCTCAAAGTAATAAAATGGATTTCAGACTTCAATGCGATAAAGTTCTGACTGTATCAGGTCCATCTCATGCAGGTAAAACTGTTTTCACGCTGAATTTATTGGATAAAAGAAGGGAGTTGTTTAAGGAACCTATCAATCGAGTGATTTGGTGTTATGGTATTTATCAACCGTCGCTGTTTCAGGAATTGCAAAGTCGCAACTTTATTCGACATGAAGGAATTATTCCAGTGGATAAACTTCAGTCTAATGATGTTGTTGTATTGGATGATTTATTAAAAGAAAGTAAGAATTCAAAAGATGTTACAGATATGTTCACTCGCGCAGCACACCATAAAAGGTGTTTTATCATCTATATTACACAAAATTTGTTTCCTGATGGAAAAGAAGCTCGTACACGAAACCTGAATACACACTATTATGCTATTTTCAAGAATCCGCGAGATAAAAGTCAATTTGAAATTTTAGCGCGACAAGTTGCACCCAGAGGATCAAAAGCCTTAATTGAAATTTTTCAAGCAGCTACTGAAAAACCATACGGTTACTTATTCATTGACTTTACGCAAGAGTGTCCGGAAGAATTTAGATTTCGAAGTGATATTTTGAAAACTCCCATGATTATCTACAAACTATGAGTTCTTATTCTCGCATGATTGTTATTCCTCAGGATGAATATGTACAATTGACTGCCATGCAGCAAGTAAAGCAACCTCTTGCAAATCAAATGTATAGGAAAGAAATAGATTATCAGCAAAATGTTCACATCAAAGATCCACATCGTGCTGTATTATTACAATCGGAAACTGTTGAGCAATTGAAAAACTTGAAGAATAAGATGCGTGACTCTGTATCGACTGCTACACCTTTAGCATCTCGCGCACATGCCATATCTCTTTTCAACAGTATTGAACCCCATCTCAATGTAAATGATAGAGGAGAAATCATTACAGATGAAAATAAAGTGATTGATGCTTCACGTTATGAAGACTTGATTCAGTATGCGACACGTAGAAAGCGCCGTCAGGGCTATGTTCCACCTGGTTGGTCATACTTTCTTAAACTATTGAAAAAGCATAATGTGCCAAAATTTGCTTTAAATAATGAGACATTGAAAGAACTTGATTCAACAGTGGCTACTACTCCAATGCTTCAGGCGATGAAAATGCCAACAAATTGGTTTAAGACGTCACCTGCTACATCCCCTCCCACACTCACTAAGCAAACAAGAGGAAGAACTCGACGTAGATCTACATCGCCACTAAAACTGGTAAAAGGAAAACGTAAAACAGCTCCTCCTAGGAAATACATGTTCTCAGACTATTAATATGAAGCAGATGTGTTGCTTGCCATGTAATGAGCCGCCAGAGGTGAATGTCGTTGTCACTTGCACTTGCTGTGCCAGCTCTCATAATGAAACCCCTAAGCAATGTGAACACGATCGCAAAACCGCTAAAGCTAAATGCTGCAGTTGTTGTAAATGTAGAAAGGCAAGAAAGAAAAAAGATGAGAAGGAGGAAAAAGAGTCAGCCGTCATCGACTGAACGTTTGAAGTCAATCTATTATGATGTAAAACATCCGGCAGGATTTGCATCTATCAAGAAATTATCAAAAGCGAGTGGTCTTCCACAATCACAAGTGAAACGATGGTTAAAGGGTCAGGCTACCTATACACTCCACAAACAAGCGAAAAAGAAGTACCGCACCCGCCATTATATTGTTCATGACATCGATGAACAGTGGCAAGCAGATTTGTGCGATGTTGCCTCCATTTCAAAACATAACTCGGGCAATAATTTTATTTTAACCGTCATTGATATTTTCTCGCGTTATGCGTGGGCTCAACCTTTAAAAACTAAAGAAGGGAAAGGAGTAGCAAGAGCATTCCAAACAATTTTTCGAGAAGGTCGCATTCCAAAAAGAATTCAGAGTGATCAAGGAAAAGAGTTTGAAAATCAGCATGTGACAAGATTATTTGAGAGGCATGACATTGAGTTGTTTAGTGTAAAGAGCGCTTATAAAGCTGCACTCGTTGAACGTTTTAATCGCACATTAAAAAATCGCTTGTGGCGACATTTTACTGCCAACTTGACACAAAATTGGACAAAGGTTCTACAAGATACACTCCATGCCTACAATCACTCTATCCATCGTTCTATTGGACTCAGACCAGTAGATGTAAATGCTGACAATGTAGATAAAGTGCGCGAATCATTCCAACGTAAACGCACTCATGTGAAAAGTGATGTGAAAATTGGCGATAAAGTTCGTATCTCAAAAGTGAAAAGTGTTTTTGCTAAAGGGTACCTTCCGAATTGGACAGAGGAGGTATTTACAGTATCAAGGATTAATCAAAAAGACTCTCCGACCACCTACAAGTTGAAAGATTACGATAATGAAGAAATTGAGGGTAGCTTTTACCGCGATGAGATTGAGGTAGTCACTGAAAGTGAAACATATTTGGTAGAGAAAATCATTCGATGTAAAAAACGGCAAGGTGAAGAATGGTGTCTTGTTAAATGGACTGGTTATCCTTCAAGTATAAACTCTTGGATGCGTCGTGCCGACATCTTTCATCTAAGTGATCGACAGTGATTCATGCAAAGTTGTAACTAACAATGTTTAGGGTTTGAGCTATGAATCCAACTGCCTCATTTTATTCACGACCCTCCTACGTAAGTGGTGGAGGACAAATTTACATCGGTGCTCGCCGCCAACGTGGAGGTAGCATACTTGGTGCACTGAAATCTGTTGTAGCACCTCTCATATCCAATGTCGGTAGATCTTTAAAACGAAATGTTTTAAGTAATGCCGTTGGCTTTGCTGGTGATGTTGCTAGTGATCTTTCCAGAGGTAGAAGTTTTAAGAGCAGTTTGTTGAATCGTGGGAAGGAACGCGGTTTAAAAACATTGAAGCAGACCATTGCTGGTGTTACTCAAGGAAAGAAATCACCTAAACGAATGAATAAAGGAAGGAGGAAACATCGCGGAGCTGGTAAGGTGCGATCTTCAGTCAAAAGGCATTCACGCAAACGTCGCAGAGGCTCTAATCATTCATCAGGCGCTAAACGACGACGCTGCTATAACTTCTAATCATGGAGTGTAAAACTTCCGGTTTTTGTTTGTTCGATCAACAAGCCATACAGACAGATATTCTTAGTTCAAGTATTGTAGATTATCATCCTCGAACAGCTGAGAATGCTGGCCCCATTGAATTTGTTATTCCTGGTGGTAGTGATGACTACATAGATTTGAGTTATGCGATGCTTGATTTGAGGTTTAGAATTCAGCAAGCAGATGGAACTGCTATTGACGATGCACATAAAGTTGGACTGAACAATTTACCATTGACTACATTACTTCGTGATGTTTCTCTAACGATTGGAGAGCAGCAAGTGGAAGGTGGTCAAAGCGATTATCCCTATAAATCATATTTCAATCATGTATCACAGTTTCATCCAGCAGCACAAAAAAGTCATATGGAAGCCATGGGATGGTACAGAGATGAAGCAGGAAAATTTGATGTTGAAACAAACAGTGGCTTTGTAAAGCGATCTGCTATGATTAAAGATAGTAGAGTATGTCAGCTATATGGTCCGCTGAATTTAGACTTCTTTAGACAGTCAAAGTTTTTACTGTGTAATACCAGCATGCGACTCAAGCTGACATTGAATAAGCCTGAATTTGCGCTGAATGCATTTGCTAAAGTTGACAATTTTAGAATTCATGTGGAAGATATTGCACTTTACATTCGTCGAGTAGTACCGAATCCAAGTGTCATTAGAGGGCATGCTGAAGGCCTTAACCGCCAAAATGCCATTTACCCCATTCAGCATACAAAGCTTCTCACCTTTACAATTCCGAAAGATCAAAAGAGTTTCATGAAAGATGGCCTCTTTCCATCGGAAGCACCGAAGCTCCTCATGGTGGCAATGGTTGAAAATGATGCATTTAATGGTAATATAAAGAAGAATCCTTTCAATTTTAAACACAATCAGTTAAGTGAAATTGCTTTACGTGTAAATGGTGTGAGTCATCCTGGTCCACCCTACAAACCAGATTTTGCTTCAGATCAATTTATGCGCAGTTATGTTGATTTTATGGATGTTTTTGGCTTTTACAATACGGATGACACCAACGGACTGACTATGAAAGAGTTTAAGAGTGGATATACTATTTATGCATTTGATTTGACTGCTGACAGCGATATTAGTGCACCCTATCGTCAAGCGAACGTGCCTCATAATATTCGTTTGGATTTAACGTTCAAAAGAACACTACCTGAGACGATCAATGTATTAATTTATGCAGTCTTCGATTCAAATATTGAAATTACAAAGTATCGTGACGTGATTCTTCAGTATAATCGTTAATGAGTTGGTTGACTGCTGACGATATTAAGACTAAAGTGCAGCGTAATGCAGACGAAGCGACGTTGAAAGCTTTCGATAATGTCTATTCACTCGATACCTTACCACCTGCAGTAAATCACTATCCCATCTTTATTGTACTAAACACTCATTCGCAGAATTTAGGCGGTGAGCATTGGAAAGCGATCTTTATTGGAGAAGACCGACGTGGTGAACTATTTGACTCTCTTGCTCAACCTCCAAATATACCAACACAGCAGTGGTTGAGAAAACATACGCGTCAATATCAGCGAAATGAACGCATACTACAACATCCACTTTCATCAACGTGTGGTGCTTTTGTACTGTACTTCATCTTAAGACGTTTACATGTATCTCGATTTGCATCTGTTATTCAAAACTTTTCATGTAATCCATCCTCTAATGAAAAAATGATTTGTAAGTTCTATCATGATTTGAAATAAAAACATCATGTTGGAAAAATTGTTTTTTATTTTACAATCCGCTGGGTACGTACATACTCAATGAGATAGTCTAGGATCATATTTGCTTGTACATGAGATTTTAGTCCAGTAATGATCACTTTACTATTATGAAAGATTGCCACATGCACAGGTAACCAACAACTAATGAGAGCTGCAGGAAAAAGTTCGGGTTCATAACACAAACTGTAACTGCTGGTACGAATCTTCAAAAATGATAGACTGTCACTCAATTGAGTAGAGATCACCATATTGTCCACAGTCAGATTCGACATCACACACCTCTCCCTCTTCCATATCCGACGTAGTAGTCTTTGTAGCTCTAAGCGCATTGACTGCGCCGATGAATGAGAAAGGGCGCCGAGAATCTGTACAGTCCCATTTGGGAAGAGTTGAAGATTCCGTGAATTGTTCATCTTCACCACTAACATTTGAGGACGACCCGGGTAATACTTGCTGTTTGGAAGCTGTTGGTGTAATGTTGTGAGATCGATTTTGGTGTAGAGTCTGAAGCGACGGAGAATGTTGACGATGGTGTAGCGATGGCGCTTCATGATGAAAGAATGAGTAAATTGAGCGATGTACCTTCCTTTTATACTTTTCCCAACTACCTTGATGAAATGTGAAGTTAGTATGAAGTTGGGAATGATAGAGTTGAATTCGCCGATTGTTGACGCGCAACCAGATGCGATTTCCAATACGTGAATGTCTTTTCATATAGAAGTATTTTAAATCCTTCATGATATGATGTAGAGATTGAAAATGGCGATAAGATAAAGCAAACTCTCTTCTCACATTTCCAGTTGAATCTTTGAAATAGACGTTTCGATCATGATCCGTTTCAATACGTTGTAGGGAATCTAATTTCCAACTCATGGTGCGTGATAGTCATGTCTGATTAAGATTTGCATAGTAGGGCGATGAACTCACGACGAATAAATGTCATGATGGAGCGATGTATGTATCTTCTATACTTCTCCCAATTGTATTTGCGAAATGAGAAACAGTTTGCGGAATGAGAATGGTAGATTTGAATTTCATTTCTGTAATGTTGAAGCCAAACTTGATCACCCAAGGAGATGAATCTTAATGTTTCAAAATATTCCAAATCCCTCATGATATCATTGAGGTTGACAAATTGTCGCCATGTTAATGTAATTCCTCTTGATGTATGACCATGAGAATTTTTGAAATGTACGTTTCCATCACGATCAACTCTGATATATTGTAGAGAGTCCAAAATCCAAGTCTTCATGATGTTATGCAAAGTTGCAGATTAGCAATATAAAAATGTCGTTTTATCATATTTTGCTTAGCAATGCGGCTACAAAGAGATTTACTAGTAATCGAGCCGCACTCTTTTCTACTCCCATTGATCATGCACAACAGCTAAATGGGAATTGGGAAGTGGGTGTCACTCAACTTGTTTATAGCAACTGTGTCTATACTTTTGATCATGAGGTGATGACTATTAATATGAGACGTACAGCTGCTTACCAATGTGAAAAGGGCTGCCGAGTATACATTCCACAGTGGCCAAAGAAAGATCTCTTATCATGTAAAAAGTTTATATATGATTTCTTGAATAAAGCGTGTAAACATATTGCCCAATTTACTCCACACAATGATGATTATACTTATATACATCATGTAGTTGAGAAAGATTGGATTGTTGGTTTAAGTCCAAGTTTAAGAAATGATTTAGGTTACCTCGCTAGCGCCTTGACAAGCTATGATAATTTTAACGTTAATTACCACATAAGTGCTCATAAACAGTTAATATATCGAGAGGAAGCTTATTATGTAGATCTTATTCCAAAAAATGAGAAGACGTTGGTGAAGAAGATTGTGATTAAGCCAAGAAAGACAAACATGACTCCTGAAACATTATTGAAGAAATTTAATTATCTCCTTCGAGTTGATGGTAAACAAGTGGCAACATTGACTTATATTAAATCATCTAATCATATTGCAATAAGTAAATTAAATGATGATGATCTAGTATTAATTTGTTCAAAAGATTTTCATCAGTTCTTGCGACATCATTCTGCAGCTGTTCATGGAAAATTTAATATGCAACATTTACCATGTGAAAGGTCAAATCAATTTGATACAGAATGGAGCGTATCTTTATACAGAAAGTGTGTAGAGCCTTTCGGTGGTATCTTACATGAAACAAGAGTGCTGATGCCTCGCATCATTACTTCAGTTAAATTGGTTGTAGATTATTTAAATGAAGTGATTAATGACCAACATATTTCATTTCTGAAAAAGAAGGTACTTTGTCTCTCACTATAAGTGGAAAAGGTATTGAACTAATTATGGATAAAACTCTAATGGACATTTTGGGTTTTGACCAAAATATCTTTAAAAGTGGTACTGTAACCAAAGCTAAGCGCAGACATGTCGCTATCGCGTCGTATTAACTATTTTCAGATATATTCCAATATTGGTGAAGATGTACGTGTGGGAGATGTTGAAGCTCCATTGCTAGCAATGATACCATACCAGCCAAAGAGCTGCAGTATTTTATCTGAGCATACTTTCAAGAAAGTGCATTATACAAAGCTGAAATCAAACTACATCCCACAAATTGATATTGCCATTTATGACGATGCTGGTGCGTTGATTCCTTTTCATAAAGATGCTGTGACAAGTATCACACTCCATTTCCGAATGAAGAGTTAATGCAAACGTATGCTAATATATTTTTCCAATGTGAATAATATGGAAAGTGAAAATAAGGACTCGTTTCTAATCTACTTGCCCAGTAATGCTTCTATGAATAAATTTCCCAAAAATAAACCATCAGACTATCGAGTAGAATTAAATCGCCCACTGCATTTAGAAGGTGAATGGGAGGTTGGCGTTTCTAGTATTTGCTATGATAGCAATATTCAGAATGTGAATGATTTGGAAGAAATGATATTGACTCCTCGCACCCATGATGGAATAACGATGAATAATGCATTTCAGTTCCCATACAATTTAACATCAGATGGAAAGTGGAACTATGAATGGATTCAGATAAAATCAGATTCTTATGAGCCATTTGGGAATGAGAAAATTATTAAGGCATTCAACAGTGGTAATACTTCCATCATGAAGAATAAAAATCAGAAAGCTTATGAGTTTACTATCTATCATTGGAGTGGGAGACAGTTCCTCCGCTTTCATTCTTTTACTAAAGGTCTTACGCTGAGGTTGGATAGTGAATTCTATCCGCATCTCGGTTTTGGTCATGGACTACATCTAACGTCAATTGCTACTGCAAATGTTAGAAAAGTTTATTCAAATCGAATCAACAAATTTCATTATAGATTTAAAATATTTGATGAAGATGTTGTAGAATGCGAAGAACGCATCATTTTGAAAAAGCGTGGTGTTCAACCTTTATCACTTATTGAGTTAGTAAAACGATGGAATGAGACTGTGGGTAAGAAGTATGGAGAGAAAATTATGGCGGACAAAAATAAGTTGGTTATTCAGAAATATAATGACAAACTTACAGTTTATTTCTCTCCAACCTTGCGTCATTTTGTAAGACATTATACACCTATTATTGGAAGCGGTGTGGTATATGCTTCTCATGAATATCACACTAAAGCTGATTCAGTTAATGATGAATGGTGGGTGGACATCTATGGCGATCGCATCAAGAAAATTTACCAGTCTTATGAAGAATCTAAAGTTGCTATCAATATAATGCCGCGTCTATATCATACAGTTGAAAGCTTCATTCATGTAGTAAATCCTTATATACAACAGAAGTTGAAGCATGTGATGAAAAGTAAATATGATGTAAAGACACACCACATTTCGTTTTCAATTGAAAATCAACGCGTTGTTCTGAGACTGGGTGATGACATTCAATGTCAATTGAGTAAAAATTTGAAAAAACTCTTTGGTTTTTCAATGCTACAAACTGTGTTTGCTGCTGCGCATACGATTGGTATAGAAACACCAATGACACTTGATAAACATGAACAGCACCTTTACATTCAAAGTGATTTGATTCTACCTATTTCTGTTGGTGAGAAAAAAGAATACATTTTACGTGATTTCATTCATGATAAAGACGCTTCATATGGAATAGTCGAGAAGATGTTTGAATCTATTTTCTATCATCCCGTCGTCAAACAAACTATACCCTCTATTGCTATCAAAATTACCAATGGTTTACAAGAGTGCATCCATGTGAAAGATACTAAATCCCTCATAACGTTAGTGTTTCGGAAAACAAAGTGAAGTCTTTATACAACATTTATTGAAATATGTACATGAATGTGAAGGAATAGACTTTATACAACATCCACTGAAAATATATACATGAGCGCACTTCAATAAACATTGTTATATACAAAAAGTCTTTTTACTTCGTGAAGGGTGGAAATATACAGGGATAGGAAAAATGTCTTTCAGTGGAAAAGTCATCACATGGGGAATGTACAGATGTGGACACATATTCACAAGGAAAAAACAATCTCATGCGATACATAAAACAACAATGTTTATCTACAGAAATCAACATCAAAATACTAAGTTAAGGATGATTATGCTAAGACGTCTCCTGAATGTGGTAGTGTGAGTTTAATTCTTTTGGGTGGTGGTATGTTTGTGTCAGGATGTCCATGTGGAAGAGATATGTTGTGTTCTAGCCAGCACCTCTTATCCTCCCATGCTGAAAGCGCCCGTTTCCTAAAAGTATGAGTTTTGATCTCATGCGACTTAGATTTTAAGATTGTCATATTGACAAACGTTATATTTTTATTTCTATAGGCTTTCCTGAAATTCTTATGTTTCATGTTAGAGACCAATGATCTTGATATGCCTTTAGCGCGCTTAATGCTATCATCACTATCCTTTAATTTCATAGAATACATTTTAGGGCGGAGGAGAATCATTTCAGCTATCTCCTTCCCTGCTGTCTCATCCTTAAAGCAGCCAAGTTTTGCCTTATTTTTGATGGAGTATAGTGGATGATTAGCAGGATAATTTGATGTATCAAAATATCTTTCTAAAGATTTTCCTACTTCATTAAAATTTAAATCTTTTTGAGTGGTAATACCTAAAAAGAAACTATCTGTGTCACCACCCAACAAACGAACCTCTTTTACGAGAGGACACGGTTTTAGTATTTTATAGAAGAGTTGATACATTTCAAGCTTGGAGTAATCTAGAACAGCTTGACCAATATAGATGGGTTTGCACAACTCAACTTCAGATTTTATCATTTTAATACCTACAAGATCCTCATCGATTATGTCTCTATCGATGAATAGAGGTGATGAGATCAATTTGTGATACTTTTGATCATCATTAACTAGTTTGTAGTTTACGCGCTTTCTAACATCCTCCATCGTCTTACCAAATAGACTGTTGTTCTTATATTTATAAAAATCTTTTTCAAAATTATTTTGGGCTAGTGCACGTTTCTGACTGTTACTATCTATGTAGGGTTTGAGGAAGGCTTTCTGTCTAAATTTAATAATGCGGTGAACTCTTTTTAAAATCATGCCCATTTCTAAATAAAATTTTAAGATGCTAAAGTGGACTAGATAGTTTTCCTTATCATATTGAGTGAGTAAAAGTTTGCGGCAAGGCTTATACTTGGGTTGTCCACATGATTCTAAATCTTTATGAAATTGTTTCATAAAGTCGGAAAACATATCTTTACTCACTTCACCTGATTCGGGTGCGAGTGGAAAATCTACGGTTTTATGTTTAATATTATTTGGATAGATTAGATCTATCTCAAAATAATATCCCCATTCACCTTCATCTGGAATTGCTAGTATGTTGGAAGGGTTGGAGAAATGTTGAATTTCACTATCATCTAACCAGCTAAACTCAGAGTGAGGTAGCGGTTTGGATAATGAACTACCATACAAATTATTTTGGTCATAATACTTCAGATGAGTCTGGTCATTACCTACTATTTTTGATTTTAACCTATGTTTATTTACAAATGTGAGACCACCGCGAATTCCTCGCTCAAATAAATTATACATCTCTGGATCTTGTAAGAGATGAATGGTCTCACCAGTCATTTTAAAAGCAGACTTAAATGACATGGCTGGCAGACTGACAAAGTGGACGGGATCTAACTTATCTTCTTCTAATGCCACTCGTCGAAACTCCTGAAATACATCAGCCAGCAAAAATACATCTAACTTAAGGTAGGCAATCATATATTCACCAAATGTATGGCAGTCAAATTTTATCCATGCATCTTGTGCATGATCATAATCTTCGGTCTTACATTCTGCGCCGGTCAAATCATTTTTAAATTTATCTATGGGCGGAAGAGAAGTCTCGCCGAGTTTACTAATTGCATCAAAATATGCATATGGAAAGACTCCTTTCCGTGTGATGACTTCATCGGTTAGATTTGGATATTGTTTCTTAAGATTTTGTGTTAGTGGAAGAGACTTTAGATTTTGCACGAGAGAGGCCAGTGATGCAGTCATAAATTGGTAGGAATCTAAAAATTTTATATCAAAATAGACCGTCTTATTTTCTTTAGTTTTATCGACAGGCACTTTTGCTGTCATGGCCATAAACTTCTCTCTCGTTTGTGCTATTACATCAAGCTTCCACTCTTTCATTTGACCTAAACCTCCTTTTATTATCATATGGCTGTCGTAGCCCTTGAAATTATGGAAAATGACGGGTAATGTACGCCGCTTCATCCTCAGCGAAAAATTACATTTTGAACAGAGTGCGTTTCTAAATTTACCAGTGATGTGGTCATGGTCGCGCACTTTCTTAATCTTATCATCGTCAAATGTTTTCCTACATTTGGGGCAAACGTTGCAACTATCAAATTTTGCTTGATCATCTGCTGTCATATGCAATGATCTGCGATAGAGTTCACCATCATACTTTTGTTGAAATTTTACAGCCTGTTCGAGGAATTGTAGGAATTGGTAAATACAATCCTCACCTTGCCAGACGTGCATTTTATTTTTTCTATTTTGGAAATGGTCATGCCATACTTCATAGCAGGAAATGGCTGCTGGTCGATGGATGTTATCATCGATATAACATTCGATGTCAGCATAGATGACACGAAGAGGACTTAGTTCATCACCATTCTCTCTATATGAAAACTCCTTATCTTTGGGCATGCGTTCCATTTGCAGTTTACCTCGCTTACACCACTCATAATGAGTTTCAAATTTGTTTTTACTCCTAAAGTTCCGAATGCATCTGTCACAGTAATAAATCTCTGATGAGGTAGAATTTCTTAAGTGGTGGTATAAGCGAGAGATTTTGGGAATGCCGCAGTAGTGCCATTCCTCACTATCATCCTGTCTTACTAATAAAAGGTTGACAACATGATCATAACAACTCGAACGCGAGTTGTAGCGCACACCCTTCAATCCCTTTTCCCAAACATGGAGAACTATTTTAATGTTGTTCAATTTTTCAAATTTTTCTATATCTTTAATTTTCATATCGTCACTATTACAGTCATCGAAGTTTAATTCATTCTCCCACTGCCTATAGCTATATGTACGATTTCGATTCGCATTGATGTCATTATAGTGGAGAATGGAGAGGACAGCATATTTAAAACATTGCGATTCGCAATCGACATTGATGACTGCTGTTTTGTTTTTTAAATTTTTTGGAAGTTTAAAGGAGCCTCGACCACTATGATTTCCTAATAAACTGATTTTAAATAAGGCGGACTCAATGCCGTCAAAAATGAGACCGCTATCGCGCTCGTTAAATTTATCAATATTTAATTTTAATCCTTGGATGTGAAAATTTATCCAAGACTCATAGTCTACAACCTCGGTTGCAGGAGAGGAGGGTATGTGAAACTCCAACCTCTCTATTATTTGTCCAGTATGGTGATCGATTTTTACATATTTTATTTTAAGATAGATGAGCGCCTTCATCCTAAAATTGTCTAAATTGTTGAAGAGCGCTTCTATCAATGATGAATTTTGATGAAACCATTCCTCAAAGTTAGCAATGGTTTCTGAGGAGTCCATCTGGTAGTTCCTCACTAAATTATTTATGGACACTTCAGTGAGTTGGATAGAGGAGGTACCGTTGGTGTAGCTATCGTTCGTGTGTGTATGTTGAAGTCTGTGCGAAGATAGTTCAAAACGTGTCTCGAAAGACTGAGCGCACAAGTCGCAAGAAAAGGAGACGACGTTAACAGAATCATCCCCACCTCCGGAGATTGATGCCGGCTTAGGTCGACAAACACCTCGCTTGATGTGTCGGGTGAGATCCCATTTCCTCGTGAAGATGTGCCCACAGTCAGCACATTCCCACTCGTTACCATGTCGCGACAGTTCTGAGCTGGAACTCACATCGCCTGAAAGAGAAATCATTCTATCATCTCTGTTCAAGCCTCAGTGTATTGTTGCAACCTACCTTGACTCAATAACTCTAAACTTTCCTCGAGAAGGGAGGGCGTTGGTGATGAAGTTGATGCCTGAAATTGAGGAAGATGCTATGAACCACACGTTTGAGGGAGATGAGAGAGGAAATCTTCAACTTACCATTTCAATGAAATCAAGTTTAAGGTTGATGCTTCAATAAGATAGAGACTTCACTCAATTAATATGTCTCAAATTTGGAATTCACTTGTACACCTCAAATAATAGCAGAATTCGCTAGAGAATACTTCACTTATACGTCTCAAAGACAGAGTGAAATGACACGGATGTCACTTTGCTTATATCCTTTCATGCTCATCATTCATTGGCTGTTCATTCTGATTGGTTGCTTGTTGATACTTAAGAATTAGAAAAATGTTAAAGTTATCATTATTCAAAGTCAGCATTTCAAAGACAACATGACAAGTCCTCCAACAACACCAAATGCCGCATTGGAGTTCTCCTCTCCATGCACATCAGCAAAGGTGCTCGTTACACCAAATGCACCAAGAAAGGCGAAGGTGGAGAAGACATACAATCTCGACAATATACGAAAGTTATCGGAGGACGATGAAGAGGAGTTGCCCGACCTAACAGGCATACGGTGGAAATATTTACAATATGATGTCGAAGGGGTGATGGAGATGACCAGCAAGTCGCAGTTGCATCAAATATGGGAGTGGTACACCCCTAACTCCCAACCGCGAACCGTGGCGGAGTGGGCGTACATTGACAACGTGAGGGACGCTGCAGAAGAACGTTTAAAGCAGCTCAACTGTTTTTGTGATCTATGTGAAGTCAGACTCTGGGACGATATTGACGATGAAGACCTTTTAAAATACATGCCATAATAAATGTTTATTTCGTATTATCTTTGCTTTCATACTGACTTACTTGAATGGGGCTTTAGTGAATAATTTAACCATGTATACTTTTTCATTTGGAAATAGTAGCACGCTTAGTTTAACTTGCAAATCTTATAACATTTCATATGGGTGATAATGGTAGATGAAATAGTGTTAAATAAAATTAAGATAGCTTACATGATTCTGGGATAGCAATCGACTGCGATCCATGTGTAAAGAGCTTGTTAGACTATGGAAGAGAGAAGTGTGTTATGTTGCGTGTGGCGCGTGAGTGTCCTCCCTTTCATTCCATTCATCAATTCGTCTCATTGATAGAGACAGGTAGAACTCATGGCTCTCATAACGTATGCAATGGAAAGTTTTAGGCAACCTTCGACAGTTGGCTAAATGTCGCCCTGGCGCGAATGCATACTACGTTGAGACAGAGGCAATCACTTGCAAACATGACGCAGAGAGGTTTAACAAGATTGACCACTGCCGAATGTCCCTTGCGGTATACATAGCTACGGGTTTCACCGCCGCCCTTTACAGGAACGCCCGTCGAAAGGAAGTATTACACCGAACTTCATTTGCAACGTTCAAGTTGACTGATAGCAGATTCAACTTAATGATAGTATTCGCCAGTCCGAAGACTGCCCAGGGCAAACCGCGTGGAGGTTCTATCATGTCTTGCCCCATGGTGGCCCTTAAGAGAGCCGATGGTTCATTCTCGGGATTAGGTTGACTATTGGCTTGAATAGTCAAGGGGTATGACGCTTAGATTGTCATAAACCCTATACCGCCGAGGTCGTACTGGTGCATCCGGCACCTTTCGGATGCGGGTGGTATTTGGAGTCCACACCTCATCCGTCCAAATGATCCTCTTGATCTTCCCCTTCTTCTCATCCTCATCCCACTCGTCGAGGATGACGAACTCGGGAATGGCGTTATCTTCATCAATGAAGACGGGAATGTTGTCGGCAGATGTGGCTTCCATCGTGACTTCAAATTGAATGAGAAGCGCTACAATCTTCTAGCTTATATAGGGTTTTCAACAATGAATTGCTCAACAGCGAATCAGAATGCTTCAGGGATAGCAATCGACTGCGATCCATGTGTAAAGAGCTTGTTAGACTACGGAAGAGAGAAGTGTGTTATGTTGCGTGAGTATCCTCCCTTTCATTCCATTCATCAATTCGTCTCATTGATAGAGACAGGTAGAACTCATGGCTCTCATAACGTATGCAATGGAAAGTTTTAGGCAACCTTCGACAGTTGGCTAAATGTCGCCCTGGCGCGAATGCATACTACGTTGAGACAGAGGCAATCACTTGCAAACATGACGCAGAGAGGTTTAACAAGATTGACCATTGCCGAATGTCCCTTGCGGTATACATAGCTACGGGTTTCACCGCCGCCCTTTACAGGAACGCCCGTCGAAAGGAAGTATTACACCGAACTTCATTTGCAACGTTCAAGTTGACTGATAGCAGATTCAACTTAATGATAGTATTCGCCAGTCCGAAGACTGCCCAGGGCAAACCGCGTGGAGGTTCTATCATGTCTTGCCCCATGGTGGCCCTTAAGAGAGCCGATGGTTCATTCTCGGGATAATTTAAGGACTCAAGCTTGCCGCTTCGCCTCCGGCTCGTT
The DNA here is from genome assembly GCA_907163375.1 of Prostheceraeus crozeri. Lineage (NCBI taxonomy): Eukaryota > Metazoa > Platyhelminthes > Polycladida > Euryleptidae > Prostheceraeus > Prostheceraeus crozeri. Next base: position 12,586 of record CAJQUW010002981.1, on the reverse strand, counting down.
CACGGAAGCAGGTGGTCGCTTCTCTTTGATATCTGTAAAGAAAGAAGTTGTTAGTTATTATCTTGAACTCTAAGTTACTTGTTTTAAACTTACAGATCTTCTCAGGACGTGGCTCGAACAGGAATCCTGTGATCGCCTCCTTGTGGTCGAATGTAAAGTGAAGGCATTCGATACCTTTTTTAGCCCTGCTATAACACATCTCGTCTCTGCCACGTTCACAGAGGAGCGGTCTTGCGGGCACACGTCCTTTCTTGTCAAGGGGAATGTGGAGGCGACTTGATCGTCGAGTACTGCTACTCATTACTTGCTGGTGCAGCTCCTGATTAGTCGCCACCACCTTCCCCAACTGCTTTCGCAGCCCTTCCACCTCCTCCCTCATCTTTCTTAACTCCTTCTCCTGACTCTCTCTCTCGATGAGGAGCTGCTCTTCTTTAGCCTTACTAGCGAGGTGCGAGAACCTCTCGCGATCGAGCTCTCCTTCTTTCTCAAAAAGACTAGCTTGAGTCTTCTTGAGCTCCTGAGTGACTCGCGAGAGGTTCTCGGAACTCGCTTTATAGAAGAAGCAGTCCCTCTTCCACACCTCCAACTCATTCTTCAGCTTGTCATAGTTATCAACCAGTGGTGGGCGCATAATGAAGTTGCGACATTGAGCCGCAATCCCACCACTGGTTGATAACTTAGCCGGCTGCACCTCGCTATCGAGGTCAACGTCCCTCACCGCCTCTACCTCGCTATCGAGGTAGACACTCTCGACTAGGTCAACCTTCGTCGAGCCTTTATCCTCCTCCTCTTCCTCACTGTCGCTGCTACTTGTAGCCGACTCATCGCTAGAGGAGGAGGAGGAGGAGGATTTACTCGACTTCGGAGAAGACTCAATCGGAGTGGGTGAGAGAGCCTTTGCTGGCATGCTAGAAGATGGAGCCTCTGCTGTCGTGATAGACTCGACAGCAGACTGAGCCTCTAGAATCGGGGTGGGCGAGAGAGCCTTTGCTGGTGCACAAGATGAGGGAGGCTTTGCTGACGTGATAGCCTCGATAGCACACTGAGTCTCCAGAGCTTTCAACTCTGAGCTGAAGAGACTTTGCTTCGCCTCCTCAGTCAGCTCTGGTTGACTGCAGCTGCTATGCTTGGCATGCCACTCCGGTAGCGTCTCGACAAGGCGAGATGCATTATGGCTGCTACAAAAGTATCGAATGCCCCCTACCATTCGCTTATGTGCACAAGAATGCTTCTTAAAGGCATCGCTACGAAAAATCTTTGAGCAGACGCAAAGCTTAAAAGCCGTCTTTGCGTTGTTGTAGTTAACCATTTTCTGAAGTGAAAAGGGGAAAACAATGATTATAATTCCGTAAACGTTTGATAGCAAACGGAAAAGAATGATTTTACACTTAGTGAGGAATGATAGATTTGAGTGTAGTGAGTGGCACTAGATCCCGTCGACAGCCCGAAGGCCTTGTACTGATCACTAGGGAAGTGAGAGATCTTCCCCGATACCCGCTCTTTACAGCTGAAGACATCATTGTCACTGCCCCGAAGTGGTAACAGGAACGCCGAGTCAAAGGTAGTGATCAGTAGCTGGGATCCAACCCCTCAAAGCTGCCTTAGACTTAGTTACATTTCAAATCTGATAGCAGATTTGAACTCAGCATACTTGAAAACCTTAGTCTACATGTTAAAACTTTGAAAAAACTGAAAATTAAGAATTTTTAAAAAATTCCGCATTTTACTACTCATACTACTTTTAAAAAATTTTATCAGTAGTAAAGACACTATCAAACTCTATCACACAAACTTTGAAGTAAGAAGATAGCTTGCCTACTTCAAAAGATAGAGTCCTTTGCAACCCGATATCGGGAGCTCAGAGCGACGACCGTCGCTTACCTCGTCTTTCGATGAAGTGATCAGACTTGCGTTGTCGGGGGTTTATATATGCTCGGAAGAAAACTTAAAATGGCTCTATCTCCGAAAGTATTCATCGTAGCGACATGCGGTTTGTTGCAAACGATTTGTCTCATCATTCTTTACAATATGACACCTCAACCATTCTCATATGACCACGGGAAGTTGGTGTGTCAGCACATGACCATGTAACATGCCACAAGTGAAAAAATTCCTAAGTGTGGGAGCTCCAGTGTGGTGAAAATTTTGAAAAATTTAAAACTTCCGAATTTTGACCTGGGACCTTTACCAAAACATTTTCCATCAAATTTCGCTGACGTCCCCCCCCCCTCTGGACAGCTTGCTTCGATCTTGGCTTCCAGTGGACGGATTTTGTCGAGTGAGGTGTCATTTGAAAGCTAAGAGTGAGACAAATTCAGTGAAAGAATCGGCTTGTTCCTATCTGTCTTCGTTTACATGTGAGACGCCATTTAAGATTTTAGGTCGGAGCTCACCTGAAAAAATCCTAAGTGTCAGAGTGACTTTGTATGGGAAAAATTAAAAATTTTCCAAAGTGTGGAATTTCGACCTGGGACCTTTACCAAAGTTTGTTTCATCAAATTTCGCTGACGTCCCCCCCCCTTTGATCTAACTTTGGTTCTAGTGGACGGATTTTGTTCGTTCGACTTGCATTGGAAAGAGGATGAAACACTGCTCGACCGCATTTTTCGTTGCGAGTCAATCGGAGCAGCCGTTCAAAAGTTAGAGCGGTTACAAGATTTTAGGTCGGAGCTCACCTGAAAAAATCCTAAGTGTCAGAGTGACTTTGTATGGGAAAAATTAAAAATTTTCCAAAGTGTGGAATTTCGACCTGGGACCTTTACCAAAGTTTGTTTCATCAAATTTCGCTGACGTCCCCCCCCCTTTGATCTAACTTTGGTTCTAGTGGACGGATTTTGTTCGTTCGACTTGCATTGGAAAGAGGATGAAACACTGCTCGACCGCATTTTTCGTTGCGAGTCAATCGGAGCAGCCGTTCAAAAGTTAGAGCGGTTACAAGATTTTAGGTCGGAGCTCACCTGAAAAAATCCTAAGTGTCAGAGTGACTTTGTATGGGAAAAATTAAAAATTTTCCAAAGTGTGGAATTTCGACCTGGGACCTTTACCAAAGTTTGTTTCATCAAATTTCGCTGACGTCCCCCCCCCCTTTGATCTAACTTTGGTTCTAGTGGACGGATTTTGTTCGTTCGACTTGCATTGGAAAGAGGATGAAACACTGCTCGACCGCATTTTTCGTTGCGAGTCAATCGGAGCAGCCGTTCAAAAGTTAGAGCGGTTACAAGATTTTAGGTCGGAGCTCACCTGAAAAAATCCTAAGTGTCAGAGTGACTTTGTATGGGAAAAATTAAAAATTTTCCAAAGTGTGGAATTTCGACCTGGGACCTTTACCAAAGTTTGTTTCATCAAATTTCGCTGACTCCCCCCCCCTTTGATCTAACTTTGGTTCTAGTGGACGGATTTTGTTCGTTCGACTTGCATTGGAAAGAGGATGAAACACTGCTCGACCGCATTTTTCGTTGCGAGTCAATCGGAGCAGCCGTTCAAAAGTTAGAGCGGTTACAAGATTTTAGGTCGGAGCTCACTCTGACACTTAGGATTTTTTCAGGTGAGCTCCGACCTAAAATCTTGTAACCGCTCTAACTTTTGAACGGCTGCTCCGATTGACTCGCAACGAAAAATGCGGTCGAGCAGTGTTTCATCCTCTTTCCAATGCAAGTCGAACGAACAAAATCCGTCCACTAGAACCAAAGTTAGATCAAAGGGGGGGGGAGTCAGCGAAATTTGATGAAACAAACTTTGGTAAAGGTCCCAGGTCGAAATTCCACACTTTGGAAAATTTTTAATTTTTCCCATACAAAGTCACTCTGACACTTAGGATTTTTTCAGGTGAGCTCCGACCTAAAATCTTGTAACCGCTCTAACTTTTGAACGGCTGCTCCGATTGACTCGCAACGAAAAATGCGGTCGAGCAGTGTTTCATCCTCTTTCCAATGCAAGTCGAACGAACAAAATCCGTCCACTAGAACCAAAGTTAGATCAAAGGGGGGGGGGGGACGTCAGCGGAAAATTTTTATCTCCGATTGCTTTCAAATTCACCATACAGATGCAGAATTTCACGCTGAATCCGAATCTGACCTCCGTTTTCACATCCGAGGCCGCGTTTCGACACTACACACCAAAACATACCACAGTTTAACCAAGACAACCTAGACGGTCGCCCACGTCAACCTAGACGGTCGCCCAAGTCCACCAGGCGGTCGGACACAGACACCCGAGACTCACACACTGGCGGACCAGAGGGGGGGGGACGGCAGCAGAACCTCGACGGCACATCACGACACTGGCGGACCAGAGGGGGGGGGACTCAGCGATGGCGGCCATCTTGCGCTATCTGGTGTTCGCCGTTTTCTTACTACTCACGTACATCGATCAAATTATCAAGAATAGAGTTTGGCAGAAGCTGGATGAGTGGTATCCTGGTGGCAATGGTATTTATCAACAGGATGATGCATCCTGCCATGTGAGTCGTGTTTCTCTCAATGCTCTTTCTGAATTGAGCATCACCAAACTGAACTGCCATTCCGCTTCTCCTGATCTAAACTCTATGGAAAACCTATGGGTTATAGTAAAACAACGTCTGAGAATTCAGAAATGTTCATCAAAACATGAACTGATCAAACTTTTGAAGGTTTGGAATAACGATGACGAATATACTCAAACATCCTTTAAATCTTTCCATGCCTAGGTCTTATTTAGCAGGTCATAAATCAAAATGGTGGTCAAACTGAATATGGACAGTTTCAAATGATCTTTAGTGATCTTGAAGTGATACTGAGCATTTTTGAACATTGAAATGTAGACCTGCTCCGATTAATAGCTGATTTTTCATTAATATGTTAAAATATAGAAAATTCGTAGACGTTTCCATTATTTTGTCGCACACTGCAATGTCATCTACATTTATTTTCATGACTTGTTTCTGTAAGATGATGCAAAAGTATCACTTTTGTATATTTGAACATGAAAAGTGATGAGACGAGACAAAACTTGGCGCCCAAACGTGGGGCTCGAACCCACGACCCTGAGATTAAGAGTCTCATGCTCTACCGACTGAGCTAGCCGGCACGCTCATCGAGCACTTCTATGCGCTATCTTTACCAATGCGTCATCATAAAACCTACATTAATTGTTTCATTCATACAGATCTGATAGCATGAATAGACAAGTTATTGAGCAAGTGTAGTTAGACACATGCTTCACATGATCGACTTCTCTTATTGACATAAGCAAGCAACAACTTTGTTGAAGCACCATTTCGCAGCAAGTTACGAAAGCTAGCTGATCCTATAAATTCATACTTATCAATAAACGCTCAATTAGAGGACATTTCCCGATAACATAAGAAGCTAACTGAATGGTAGCCTGGCGCATGTAGCACGGTCCGATGGTGTAACGGTTAGCACTCTGGACTTTGAATCCAGCGATCCGAGTTCAAATCTCGGTGGGACCTTTCATTTTGTCACAATTGCAATCAATTGCAATGCGAAAGTCCAATAGCGATCGGGGTACTTCAATTCTTCCCCCCCCCCCCACATTTTTCAAGTTTTCCAAGATCATCAAATTTCGCCAAAGGTAGTCACATTGGGCTTAGAATAGACTTGATCTGTCACTGAGTGACACTACAGCAGGACTGAGAAGTCTTACCATGAACCCTGGGTGAAGGATTGGTCCCTTGGATACTCAGTTAGAATACAATTAAGGTACAGCTGTGATCATGAACGTCGTGTGATTGTTGTCTACAGACAAACGATGAGCAGTTGTCTAATTCTGAGGCTGTAGATGTTCAACAAGTCAGATAAGATGAGTTTTACACACTCAAAGCTATGCCCACTCAGTTAGAACAGGTAGGACCAAGAGAAGATCGTTGACGATGCAACACTTCTGGGTGTCAACAACAGAAATGTGGGGGGGAGGAAGAATAGAAGTTTCGCGATCTGACACCAGAATTACCTTGATAACATAACTTTTATGTCACAGCGCACTTCCATCTACATAAATTCAGTAATTCTACTTATCCCAAGTATTTTGCTTGCAATCGATAGCGAAAGCTTATAGAGCTATTTTAAAGTTGTCTGTGGAATAGCAAGTACAGTGTGCGACAGAGTATAATGGAAACGCCACGCCTACGAATTTCCTATATTTTTGAACATTAATGAAAAATAAGCTATTAATCAGAATAGGTTTACATTACAATGTTCAAAAAATGCTCAGTATGAGACTTCATGATCATCAAAAATCATTTGAAACTGTCAATTTTCAGTTTGACCACCATTTTGATTTATAACCTGTTCAATATACGCCTAGGCTTGGAAAGAATCAAATTCTGGCATATTTGAGTACATTCGTCATTGTTATTTTAAACCTTCAAAAAGTTTGAAAGCATTCCTTGTTTTGATGAACACTTCTGAATTCTCAGAAGTTGTTTTACTATGGCCCATAGGTTTTCTATAGGGTTTAGATCAGGAGAAGCGGGATGCCAGTCCAGCACGGTGATGTTCAATTCAGACAGAGCATTGAGAGAAACACGACTCACGTGGCAGGGTGCATTAGGGTACTCACGTGATGGAAGGAAATATGAAATGGGCCACGTACATCGATCAAATTATCAAGAATAGAGTTTGGCAGAAGCTGGATGAGTGGTATCCTGGTGGCAATGGTATTTATCAACAGGATGATGCATCCTGCCATGTGAGTCGTGTTTCTCCTCAATGCTCTTCTGAATTGAGCATCACCGAACTGAACTGCCATTCCGCTTCTCCTGATCTAAACTCTATGGAAAACCTATGGGTTATAGTAAAACAACGTCTGAGAATTCAGAAATGTTCATCAAAACATGAACTGATCAAACTTTTGAAGGTTTGGAATAACGATGACGAATATACTCAAACATCCTTTAATTCTTTCCATGCCTAGTCTTATTTAGCAGGTCATAAATCAAAATGGTGGTCAAACTGAATATTGAGAGCTTCAAATGATCTTTAGTGATCTTGAAGTGATACTGAGCATTTTTGAACATTGAAATGTAGACATACTCCGATTAATAGCTGATTTTTCATTAATATGTTAAAATATAGGAAATTCGTAGACGTTTCCATTATTTTGTCGCACACTGCATGTCACCTACATTTATTTTCATGACTTGTTTCTGTAGAGATGATGCAAAAGTATCACTTTTGTATATTTGAACATGAAAAGTGATGAGACGAGACAAAACTTGGCGCCCAACGTGGGGCTCGAACCCACGACCCTGAGATTAAGAGTCTCATGCTCTACCGACTGAGCTAGCCGGGCACGCTCATCGAGCACTTCTATGCGCTATCTTTACCAATGCGTCATCATAAAACCTACATTAATTGTTTCATTCATACAGATCTGATAGCATGAATAGACAAGTTATTGAGCAAGTGTAGTTAGACACATGCTTCACATGATCTACTTCTCTTATTGACATAAGCAAGCAACAACTTTGTTGAAGCACCATTTCGCAGCAAGTTACGAAAGCTAGCTGATCCTATAATCATACTTATCAATAAACGCTCAATTAGAGGACATTTCCCGATAACATAAGAAGTAACTGAATGGTAGCCTGGCGCATGTAGCACGGTCCCATGGTGTAACGGTTAGCACTCTGGACTTTGAATCCAGCGATCCGAGTTCAAATCTCGGTGGGACCTTTCATTTTGTCACAATTGCAATCAATTGCAATGCGAAAGTCCAATAGCGATCGGGGTACTTCAATTCTTCCCCCCCCCCACATTTTTCAAGTTTTCCAAGATCATCAAATTTCGCCAAAGGTAGTCACATTGGGCTTAGAATAGACTTGATCTGTCACTGAGTGACACTACAGCAGGACTGAGAAGTCTTACTTGAACCCTGGATGAAGGATGGTCCCTTGGATACTCAGTTAGAATACAATTAAGGTACAGCTGTGATCATGAAAGTCGTGTGATTGTTGTCTACAGACAAATGATGAGCAGTTGTCTAATTCTGAGCTGTAGATGTTCAACAAGTCAGATAAGATGAGTTTTACACACTCAAAGCTATGCACGTCAGTTAGAACAGGTAGGACCAAGAGAAGATCGTTGACGATGCAACACTTCTGGGTGTCAACAACAGAAATGTGGGGGGGGGAAGAATAGAAGTATCGCGATCGGACACCAGAATTACCTTGATAACATAACTTTTATGTCACATTTCATCTACATAAATTCAGTAATTCTACTTATCCCAAGTATTTTGCTTGCAATCGATAGCGAAAGCTTATAGAGCTATTTTAAAGTTGTCTGTGAATAGCAAGTACAGTGTGTGACAGAGTATAATGGAAACGCCACGCCTACGAATTTCCTATATTTTTGCATATTCACCCTAGGATGCACACAAGATTTCACTTCCAAATTCGTGCGGAATGGGTCCTCGGGGACCAAGTTGGCAATTTGTATAAATCATGACATTACATTACCAAACTATCATTTTTATGTTGCTTGTCATTACCCACGGTGACTCAAATGGAAAAATATATCGAAAATTATGATGCTATGACTATCAAAACAGCGTGTCATTCTATCAATTAATGGATTTTTCTAGACTTCAAGAGATGAATCACATTGGCATTCTGTAAAGAGACAGTGGCTACCAATGTAGCCTAAACATTGATGAGAGCACATTGTAACTGCCTAAACTCGTAGACTATAGAATCTCTAACAATAGACCGTTTATGAGCACTTGGGATAACTGCACGCGAATGAGTCCATCTTTGTAGGATGGGAGGCACAAACACACCGATCACACTTTTGGCAGACACGAGACGATTTTCTATCGCGATATTCCTGCACACAGCGGTAGCACCTTTTCCTCGAAGCTTTTCCGCCATCATTTGCAAGTCTACTGACCGACTGCTCTTGAGAAAATGCCACTCTTGCTACTCCACAGGCAATCATAGCGTTCTGAATCGGAACTGAAAGACCGTGGAAAGAGCTTGCACGCTCTGTCTTCAATGGTATGATCATTTCAAATCCCAAATCTTGGATGAAAATTCTTCTCTTGCAACTCCTGTTGGAAACATTATCTGGATTTTGCATGCGGAACAAGATGAATCCATTGATCGATGCCAAGTTTAGCAGGTTCATGAGGTAGGCCAGTGGCCATCGCTTAGTCTGCCTTTGTGACGAATATGAGTGGCAGAGTTGGTCTACCGTATCTACAGCACCCTTAGTGCTGTTGTAAAATAGAACTATGTCCGGTTTTCCTGTGTTTTCATCAATCTTGCGGTCATCATGCATTGTTGAGAGAAGCACAACAGACTTGTTTCTCTTCGGAATAAAAGATACAAGTGTCGTTTTTTTGTCGAATCCAAACAAAGTTGATCCGACAACTCTAGCTTTAGGGTCAGAAAATTCCCTTGGTAAATCTGCTTTGTTTTTTCGCACAGTGACAACGACAGTCATTCGCTTCAAATACAACTCCTCAGTTTGACTGAAATCAGTGAAAAAGTTATCAAATGCTATGCTTCTGCCACTGTTGTAAGTAAAAACGTTCACAACAACCTTCTCACGATGTTTTTCGCCAATCCCTGCGCGCGGACATTGTTTTTTCCTTACCGGTATAAGGAATGCCATCACAAATGAATCCAGTAGTGCAATCAACAATCAAGAATATCTTTAGCCCATACTTGTCAGGTTTTAAAGGAAGGTATTGCCGGAATGAGCATCTACCACGAAACGGTATCAATTGTTCATCAATACAAAGCATTTCAAATGGCTCGTAAGTGATCTTGCATTGTTCAATAAACTTTTTCCAAATTTCTCTAAATGCAGCGAACTTGTCACCACTCTCAACTCTAAGCTTTTTCAAGTGTTCGCATCATCAAATCGCAAACATCGTCGGATCATTTCGAAGTGCTTTACAGACATCGTAGCTTTGAAAACTGGACGGGAAAGAGGACTATCTTGCCACATTTGTCGTATGTTTCTCATGATTCCCTTTTGAAACTCCCGACAGAAATATAAGTCAAATCCATGCATTCAGTTCAACTAGAGTAACATCCACCCAATCTTTGCAATTTCGTCGCCCATATTTATTTGTCCATTTGATGATGTCACTCAACATCTCGTCTGTAGTAAATTGAGCCAAAGAATCCCTTTCGCTGCAGACATGCACCGAGGGACCAGGAGATGCTGTAAATAGATTCGCTGAACGAGTTCTTGATGTAGCAGGGGGCACACCTTTCCATACTCTTCCTGAAGGAGCTACGTATTGTGGATCTGAATCACCTACCAGATCTAGAATGACACCAGAGTCTGACATAGAGTCATCAGAAGCATCAGACGATGCACTTTCTGATCTGTTCACCGTGAAAGAATCAGATTGATCAACACTCGGCATTTCATTTTCTTTGTCACTATCACTGTCATTTGTGTCACATTCACCATCCTTCGATTTCTCTTCGGGTAAATAGCTTCATCAAAGTTGCCAAAATTTTCTTCTTCAGAATCACTGCTATCACTAGAATCGTCCAAGAGCAATTGCATTCGTGCAGCAGCCTCTATCGCACAGAATCTCTTCCTACCACTCGCACTCATTGTTCACACGATGTACTGAAGTCTGACGAATTTCAATGTCAAATGATTGCTTGCCACCACAGATACAGCATGGGGAGGAGGATATCCATGACAAACGCAAAGCAGGCTACCATAATCATCTAGTCATGGCATCTGATGTAGCTATCATATCCATTGGTGATCTGTCTGCTGTGAAAATAAGTTTCATTCGGTCGTCTAAATGTGTAATGCGAACAATGGGTCCCATGGGACCCAGCAGTTCATGTTATGACTGAGCTGACTACTTTGACAAAAAATGACCAACACAAGATATTGTTGTATTTCCAGCTGTAGCATGAGACGTTCGAGGAATACACAAAAGAACTTTCAAAATGAAGCTTTGTGTTTTTGAAGAAATCTAAAAAAAAGCAAGCGCTGGGTCGTCGGGGACCCATTGTGTGCATCCTAGGGTTAATGAAAAATAAGCTATTAATCAGAATAGGTTTACACTACAATGTTCAAAAATGCTCAGTATGATGACTTCATGATCATCAAAAATCATTTGAAACTGTCAATTTTCAGTTTGACCACCATTTTGATTTCTAATCTGTTCAATATACGCCTAGGCTTGGAAAGAATCAAATTCTGGCATATTTGAGTACATTCGTCATTGTTATTTTAAACCTTCAAAAAGTTTGAAAGCATTCCTTGTTTTGATGAACACTTCTGAATTCTCAGAAGTTGTTTTACTATGGCCCATAGGTTTTCTATAGGTTTAGATCAGGAGAAGCGGGATGCCAGTCCAGCACGGTGATGTTCAATTCAGACAGAGCAGTGGGAGAAACACGACTCACGTGGCAGGTGCATTAGGGTACTCACGTGATGGAAGGAAAATATGAAATGGGCCACGTACATCAATCAAATTATCAAGAATAGAGTTTGGCAGAAGCTGGATGAGTGGTATCCTGGTGGCAATGGTATTTATCAACAGGATGATGCATCCTGCCATGTGAGTCGTGTTTCTCTCAATGCTCTTTCTGAATTGAGCATCACCGAACTGAACTGCCATTCCGCTTCTCCTGATCTAAAACTCTATGTAAAACCTATGGTTTATAGTAAAACAACGTCTGAGAATTCAGAAATGTTCATCAAAACATGAACTGATTTCAAACTTTTGAAGGTTTGGAATAACGATGACGGAATGTACTCAAACATCCTTTAAATCTTTCCATGCCTAGTCTTATTTAGCAGGTTATAAATCAAAATGGTGGTCAAACTGAATATGGACAGTTTCAAATGATCTTTAGTGATCTTGAAGTGATACTGAGCATTTTTGAACATTGAAATGTAGACCTGCTCCGATTAATAGCTGAGTTTTCATTAATAGATTAAAATATAGGAAATTCTTAGACGTTTCCATTATTTTGTCGCACACTGCATGTCATCTACATTTATTTTCATGACTTGTTTCTGTAGAGATGATGCAAAAGTTTCACTTATGTATATTTGAACATGAAAAGTGATGAGACGAGACAAAACTTGGCGCCCAACGTGGGGCTCGAACCAACGACCTTGAGATTAAGAGTCTCATGCTCTACCGACTGAGCTAGCCGGGCACGCTCATCGAGCACTTCTATGCGCTATCTTTACCAATGCGTCATCATAAAACCTACATTAATTGTTTCATTCATACAGATCTGATAGCATGAATAGACAAGTTATTGAGCAAGTGTAGTTAGACACATGCTTCACATGATCGACTTCTCTTATTGACATAAGCAAGCAACAACTTTGTTTGAAGCACCATTTCGCAGCAAGTTACGAAAGCTAGCTGATCCTATAATCATACTTATCAATAAACGCTCAATTAGAGGACATTTCCCGATAACATAAGAGGTAACTGAATGGTAGCCTGCGCATGTAGCACGGTCCCATGGTGTAACGGTTAGCACTCTGGACTTTGAATCCAGCGATCCGAGTTCAAATCTCGGTGGGACCTTTCATTTGTCACAACTGCAATCAATTGCAATGCGAAAGTCCAATAGCGATCG
>CAJQUW010002979.1:0-11752 GCA_907163375.1 Prostheceraeus crozeri | reverse complement strand
CAATGAATGGTTGCATTGGTCGTGAGCTTAATGTATAATATTCATGTACATTTGTCTTATGTTTTCTGTTTTCTTTTATTTCACTAATCAGTATTATAATTTTCCTTTCCTTATCTTTTGGTGCATTTATCAATTTTGTACATACGCATGTCTCATCATATCATCCTATCTTCATTCTTTAGTTTTATTGTTTGCAATCACCTTGTGTCAAAGCTGTCTGTACATGTGTGCATAGAGATATCATTGGTTGACAACTATAGATTTCATGTCACTCCTTTTAGCACTGTAAATGCATGGCCGCTCATTCTTTTCAAGCACCCGAGGAAGGTCGTGGACCGAAAGCTCGTGCGACTATAATAAATTTTCGAGCCCACCAAAGTGTGTTTTTTGCGCTATTTTTCCTATTACCTGGCTCGATGTCTCCGTTACTCATGACTCCGGGTGGCAAGTATCTATGGCCTAGTTTTTTAAAAAAAAACTGGTAACCTACACCATAGATCATTAGGCTTACCTGAACCTACTTTTAGTGATAATTGCTGTATCAATTATCAATCATTTTCGATGATAGTTTATCAAATGTTGCTTTTAGTTGGATGCATGCGACTCGGTTCCTCTCATCTTGTTTATGTGTGCTTCACACGGTTTTTCTCCAGTCTCTGCCAGGCAGGAAAATCCCCATCCCTCTTCAAAAAATATTAGTACACTTTCGATTTTAATATGCGCTTTGAAGGAGCCATCACACACGATTAACGTGAGCTGGTAAGAGGTAATGTTCTCAAACAAACTAGCATTTCATTTTTGTCTCTGATGTGATCTTTGGTGCGCATGTGTGATCGAGGCCAGGAAGGCTTGTCTTCACTTCTAAATCACCGAGTGAAAAGACGATCTTTCTTTCACTATCACGGTTCATTCCGTCAACTATTGCAAGATTTGCATGCAGCAGTGTCTCTGTACTTTCGTTTGACGGAGAAAGTTGACATCAAGACAGTGACACCTATATGCACGAGGATAAATATTTTGTTCGCATTATACTATTTCGGGTTTAGTTATAAGTCGCAGTCTGGAGTCCTATCATTTGATAGGACTCCGACTCCAGCAAAAATGATAGGATTCCGACTCCGCATCCCTGTCTTGTAGTACTTCTATGAATAATGACCCAAAGCAGGGGCGTAGCGTCCATTGGGGCATTCGGGGCATTTTTTAGATGAATCTCTCAACATATTTTAATCATGTGCTATATGCGCCAGTGATCAAACGCTACATCTAAGTCTATCAAGTTTTTATTTCATCTTTCCAACGGATGCATGTGTAACTGTAGATGGTTTTCTCTCTCATTCTGCCTCTCTCAGGGGCAGTCGTCTGACTGTCGCCGAGACTGCACCGATTGGTCAAAGTCTAACACGAGCCACACATGATCAGCAATAGCTCGTTGATGTCATCGACAAATCAGCCAATCTATCAATGTGCCGTTCGCGCGCGCCAGAACAGCTCGGCGACGCCTTTCAGCTCGTGGCAGCCACTGTGTGCAACCCACAAAGAAGCAATCCATCTCTGTGATTCAACCCAGACGAAGACAGGGAGTTACACTTGCACACACACTGGCTGGCTAATCACGGCGAGTCTGACCGGAGTTTGAGTCTTACAATTGCGTAGCTAGTAGTTAACACGTGCATACATTCACTTCTTCATTCTTTCATCATTATTCGAAAAGATCAAACTGAATTCTAGACTAGAACCGGATACTTTGCTATATGCTGCATACCATAAAGTATACCGATGTCAAGACTGATTTTAGCCCCGGAGACGTTTTGAAGCACGCTACGCCACTAACCCAAAGTATCACTGTAAAAGTAAATATGCTATTTATGTTTTTTCCACAAAATGTGTGACTAGAATTACACAGTTCAAAGTTGTCACCCATTTCAAGTTCGCTATAGAGAACATGAACGTAGTTGACGATATAAAGACAGGAAGAATGCACTTAATTAAATATGCGATGAAAGTCAACAGTGATAAAGTGATGACCGTTAACTATTTCGACTACAGCCAACAGCTATTATTGTCAGGGTATCTGAATATCTCTATATAGCGGCGAACAGGCCAAAAATATACAGATGACATGAGCTGAACAGATGAGCTACTTTCACGATAAATTTAAGCACAAAAATCAACTTGCACATGTGAACATTGATTTGCAACCCTTGAATACTGTCTTAGCGTACGAAGTGCATTGGATGAAATTGAAAATGTCATTATAATAAAGCGTCGAAAAAATTGGGAAGAGCACCTGTATTTTCTGGAAGCGGTATTTATGCTATTAGGGTCCAGTCGAAGATTAATTCTGGCCCACTGCACCTCACGCACGCAGCTAGCAAGAAATTGAATCGTGACTCTGAAAAGAGCAGGCGGACAGAGGCGTTTATAACGCTTTGTGATCTCTTGGACTGTCTTATGATAAGGCTCCTGCCGATACACTGCTCCGGATGCATACCGTATTTCTTTGAATAAGAGACGCGTCTCTTATTTTTTTCAGATCCCTGATTGATGTGTCTCTTATTCAGGGGCGTCTCTTATTTATCAAATGCTCAAGTTTTCATTCTGTCATTAGAAAAAGATGTCTTAGTTTTTTGCTACTATTCTCTTCTATTCTCTTTGCTACTATAACCTTTGCATTCCTCACTTAGGCCTATGTCATTGGCAAATTTCGCCAGTAATTTTTCTTACATATATACGCTTTATCATAATTCAGATATTTTGGAAATGAAAGGAGTTTTATCGTTTGTAGTAGCATATCTTGTAGACTCATCTAATACATTCATACACCAGTACATGTTGGCCACTATACATGTAGACTAGATCTGAATTTACCGAAACGAAAATACCGATAATCAAGTAGTATTTACAGCAAAAGTTACCGACCGGTACATGACTACAAATGCAAAGGAGCCTCCTTAAATGGTAGGTGAAGAAACCTTAAGTAGGCCTGCATGTTACTAACTTGAATTAACTAACTACTAGTGTAAATGGTGATTAAAAAAAACTCCATTCACATTAAAAATCCTTATTATTATCCAAACGTGTACATCAAGTAGCATTGCATCAAGCAGCACTCAGATGACAAGGTCGGGCATCAAACATGGGTCAATTAGTGAATTTATTCTCGATATCGCCTCTCAATCTCGAGATCTTGAATTCAAAATTTCCAAATATCAAGAGATCTCGCAATCGAGATTAAGCCCTTATCTTATTTGCATCAATTATCCAGAAAGGGTATTTGCATATACAATTACAAATTGCTGTACAGCAGTCTAATTGTAGATCTGATTGCAATTAAGTAGTCCTATTAGTAATTGAAGTTACAATTACAACATAAATATGGACTATACATTTCGCATACAATTTAGTACATCTGTGCAGAGCAATGACCTCGATCGCAGCGCTGATCATTGATTTCTGCTGTAGCGAAATCACTTATAGGCTAGCAGGACACAGGTAATCGACGTGCCAATTTTGTTCGCATGAGTATTTAATGATCACCAATCCCTTCGTGTATGAGAGAGGTGAGAGGTGAAGAGAGAGAGGTATGGAGAAGTCACTTTGACTGAATATCAAACGAAGAGAACGCCATCTTTCTTCGCGAAGTTCCTCCAATTGAAGGACCCATCAAGGATGTTTCTCTGAATAAGGCGAGGGAAGCTATAAAGAATCTAAAAAACGGCAAAGCTCCTGGCCCGTCTGGTGTGACCGGGGATATGTTGAAATTTGCTGGAGATCCTGCCGTGAGAGAATGGCATGCCTTATTTTAGAAGATCTAGCACACGAGGTTTGTCCTGAACAGTAGTGGAAAAGTCTAACTGTTGCGCTGTACAAGGGTGAAGGAGGCCCTTTAAGCTGTCACACATACCGTGGCTTACGACTCCTGAAACACGGTATGATGATCTTCGAAAAATTCTTGACAATACACTGAGGAGCCTGGTCAACATTAGTGAACACCAGTTTGCACATCGTCAAGGTTAGTCTTGAACTAACGCGATTTTCGTCATCTGAAGATAGCCCGAAAAGATCCCCGAAAATGTGTCGTTTAGATATCAATTTCGATTCATAATGCTTAAAATGCTGCAATATTTGATTTCATACAAATTCTGAAAACTGAGTACGTTCTTTAACTTTGTTGGCAGAATGTCATATTATGATGTCTTTTTGGGCTTATTCGAATGCATGTACCACAGTGGTGGAGCAAGTGTGCCGGTCGGACCCGCACCAGTGCTTGCCCAGTCTGGCCCTGTATGAACATGACTATCGAAATCAACCACTGTTGACCGGCATGAAATTTCACAATAGCAATATTTCTTCTGCATAATTTATCGCAAACCATGTGTAGCTACTTTCCTTTTCTGAAACAAGTTTACTTTATCTGCTCTGCAACAATGATACATTCCACAAATATCGGTTTTAGTACTGTTTCAAGTGAATGTATTTAAGGAGAGAAAAAAATCGGAGCGAAGATCAGGATCATCCTGTAGAATTTTCAATTCAAAGTTGCAGCGTTACTTTTGACTAACCCTGTAGTGTGCAAATAAAACCCGGCAGGAATATTTGGAAGAAAGTTGACTTGTAAAAATCACAATTTTGATGCCGTTAGGTACACCTTATGCTCTACACAGTGAACATGTGCTAAAGGTATCAAATACAATTAGTTTCACGATTTCTACAGTCTGAATTTTGCTGTTATTTTAATTCCTTATTTTACTATTTAGATCATAGAGTAGGGATATATAGGTAGAGTGTCGACCATAGAGTAAATATATTAGGTAGAGTGGTAACTCCGCATTTATTAAATCCCCAATGTGTATACACTTTCAATTTTATTAAATGAACTCAAGGGAGATACAGGTGGTAATTGTTGCCAAATGTGAGATATGCGAATTTGTTGCAGTTTTGAAGAAATTGCAACGGAATTGAGTGATCATGATTGTAATGCAGAAGGAATGATGGTATTTCACAGATTCTCAGTGTCATGACGGCCTTGGAGAGTTAATGTTTGTTAAATTAGCAATTCTATGAGTTCCTATTACTTTCATGCTGAACCTCAAGAGCATTTTTTTATGCGTGATCATGTCATATGCAAGCTTCCACTTGCAGAGCAAAATCACATATAATCGAAGACAGTGATTTCAATTAACTTTGAAAGATGTAAATGGTTGCACATCACTATTCAGATTCAAGAAATGAAACATGAATTTAGTGAATCATAAAATCATGCCGGTGAAAATTGAATTCGAAAGTTGAAATCTTAGCCAATAAAGCACGAATGATGTCGCGACTTTTTCATGAAGACTTTATTATAATTACAATTTCACAATGAAATTCCTTGGACAATAAACTTGATTTTCCGCTTAGTTTGGATGCTTATTAGAAAATATTCATTCCTTTTGATATCCAACTTGTTTCATACTACTTATATAGGAGAGTCATCTCGGTAGTATATCAATTGGCGAAATTTTGACTTTTTTCAAAGCTGCTCAAGTAATTTTTTGGACCATGGGAACGTAATCTCCGCCAAAAACTGAATCTTTTGATATAAAAATTTTTACTGTATACAGATACTTTTTGAGTCGATAATCTACCTAGCTATATATTCCTACTCTATCGTGTCGAGTCAGAAAGTATCTGTATACAGCAGCTTTGAAAAAAGTCAAAATTTCGCCAATTGATATACTACCGAGATGACTCTCCTATATAAGTAGTATGAAACAAGTTGGATATCAAAAGGAATGAATATTTTCTAATAAGCATCCAAACTAAGCGGAAATCAAGTTTATTGTCAAGGGAATTTCATGAATTGTATTATAATGAAAGTCTTCATGAAAAAGTCGCGACATTATTCGTGCTTTATTGGCTAAGATTTCAACTTTCGAATTCAATTTTCACCGGCATGATTTTATGATTCACTAAATTCATGTTTCATTCCTTGAATCTGAATAGTGATGTGCAACCATTTATATCTTTCAAAGTTAAATGAAGTCATTGTCTTTGATTCTGTTATTTTGCTCTGCAAGTGGCAGGTTGCCTGTGATATGATCACGCATAAGAAAATGCTCTTGAGGTTCAGCATGAAAGTAATAGGAACCCATCGAATTGCTAATTTAGCAAACATTAACTCTTCAAGGCTGTCATGACACTGAGAATCTGTGAAATACCATCATTCCTTCTGCATTACAATCATGATCACTCAATTCCGTTGCAATTTCTTCAAAACTGCAACAAATTCGTAAATCTCACATTTGGTGACAATGACACCTGTATCTCCCTTGAGTTCATTTAATAAAATCGAAAGTGTATGCACATTGGGGATTTAATAAATGCGGAGTTACCACTCTACCTAATATACCTACTCTATTATTTAGATGCAAGAAATGAAACATAAATATAATGAATCATAAATTATGCCTCAACCCGGACACAATGTACCGCTCGAGATGGAATAGGAAAATTAGGCTGCCCCCTTCACTATTACAGGGCCTTTCAAGTTGAGAAGGTGACCATAAAATCATGCCGATGGAAATTGAATTAAAAGCTTGAAATTTCTGCCAAGAAAGCATAATAAGACCTCAACTTTTCCATAAAGACTTTCATTATAGTGCGGTTCATGAAAGTTCCTTGATTAATTAGCTTAATTTCAGCTTAATTAAGATACCTGTTAGTAAATGCTCATTCCTTTTGATATCCAACAAGCTTCATGCTATTTACGCCTATATAGTGGTTCTAAATCGCAAGTTAGCACAGGAATAAGTTGCAAAACTTTAACTTATTAAAAAGTGATCAAATATTTTTTAGACCACAGGAACATAATATCCGCAAAAAGCTGAATCTTTTGATATATTAATTATTTCTGCATGCTGATATTTTTTGAGTTGACACTTCACCTACTACATGTATATGCTTTCTCTATGCGCACAAATGTGTAGCTACTTGCTATTACTACTTACATGTAGAATATTGCACTGACACTATGTCTAAGCAATACTTTGATAGCATCATTAAATAGATATTAATACATTTGTAACATATAGGCTACATGGAGTATAATATCAACATATTTTCATTAGCAATATCTTTTCCCAGTAGATCTCAATGTGGGACCGCCATATGACACAAAAGTTGGCCACTGGCTTTCGAAAGGTCTTTTGGAGGAGCACCTGACGTACGATGGCAAAACCGATGTCAGTATTTGAAATGAGATGATTATTTCATCAGAATTATTGATCATATCATTAAAATGCGGAGTCGTTTGGATGTTGAACACAATGGTTTGCTTCGACTGAACTTGAACCAGAGTAAGTATATAGTAGGTATAAGTGTCGACTCAAAAATGACGGCATACATTAAACATTTTTATATCAGAAAGATTCAGTTGTGGATGAAAAACAATTTGATCTCTTTTTACGAAGCTAAAATGTTACAAAATGTTCCTGTGTTCGTATAGTAACGGCGTGAAACTACTATATAAGTAGTATGCAACTTTCAAGATATCAAAAGGATTGGACATTTACTATGAGGTATCTTAATTAAGCAGAAATTGAACTGATTATACAGGAAATTTCATGAATCACATTATAATGCAAGTCTTCATGGAAAATTTGAGATCTTATTACGTGCCTCTTGGCTCAGATTTCAAGTTTCTAATTCAACTTTTATCGGAACGGTGATTCACTAAATTTATGTTTCATTTCTTGAATCTGAATAGTTATGCGAACCCAATTACGTATTTTCAGTTAATGATCATCATTGTCTTTGATTATGATATTTCGCTCTTTCAGTGGCAGGTAGTTTGTGATGTGATCATGCTTAAGAAAATCTTATTTCTAAGTCTGAGTTTTAAATAATAGCAATCCATCGAATAGCAAATTAAATAAATATTACTTCCTCATGGATTTGTAAGTTAATATTATTCCTCCTATCATGATCCGTCAATTCCGTGTAAATTTTCCCAAAAGTGTAAAATTTTACACACCTGGCACTGGGTCTCAACCAGGGATTCGGAGTCCCCTCATATTGATAGGACGCCGACTCCGAGGGTTGATAGGACTCCGACTCCGGTTGGCAAGTATCTATGGCCTAGTTTTTTAAAAAAAAACTGGTAACCTACATCATAGATCATTAGGCTTACCTGAAGGCTTATCAATCATTTTCGATGATAGTTTATCAAATGTTGCTTTTAGTTGGATGCATGCGACTCGGTTCCTCTCATCTTGTTTATGTGTGCTTCACACGGTTTTACTCCAGTCTCTGCCAGGCAGGAAAATCCCCATCCCTCTTCAAAAAATATTAGTACACTTTCGATTTTAATATGCGCTTTGAAGGAGCCATCACACACGATTAACGTGAGCTGGAAAGAGGTAATGTTCTCAAACAAACTAGCATTTCATTTTTGTCTCTGATGTGATCTTTGGTGCGCATGTGTGATCGAGGCCAGTTGAGAGATAGGCTTGTCTTCACTTCTAAAATCACCGAGTGGAAAAGACGATCGTTTCTTTCACTATCACGGTTCATTCCGTCAACTATTGCACAGATTTGCATGCAGCAGTGTCTCTGTACTTTCGTTTGACGGAATGAAAGTATGACATCAGACAGTGACACCTATATGCACGAGGATAAATATTTTGTTTGTATTATTGACAATACTTCGGGTTTAGTTACAAGCCGGAGTCCTGCCGTTTCATAGGACTCCGACTCAGCAAAAAATGAAGGGACTCCGCATCCCTGGTCTCAATCGCTCGATTCAGATCATTTGATAATAATTGAAACTGTATATATGCACATTGGAAATTTAATTGAGGCTGAGATGCTACTATACCTAATATAGCACACTGATGATTTTCAACGATCATGGAAGTTGGATATTGAATGGCAAATGTACAAAAGCTGTTGTGAGTCATTGAAACTCAAATTGATTCTTTCATTTGTTTTTGTAGATTGAAGTTTTTCTAATTCGCTATTGAAATTTACCTAACCTTAGAAAACGATTCACCGGAAAGATGTCAGAACGAGATTTGTTAGTCGGGGAAAAAGGCCGGGAAATCTTTTTGACCATTGACATAATTAATTCTGACGTCTCATTTCTTTGAATTTATGCAAAATATTCTGATAATAAAATGGTTTTTTGATTGAGTTGATTGTATCATAGACAATGAAGACATGAATACGTGCTGATATGATTGTGATGACATTGATTGACTTAAACAGCGACTTTCAAAAAGGTGACAATGTTGGACAGGGAAAATATATAACACAATTAATTCTTGATAATGACGTTTTTCATGTATTCCATAAGACACCCTTCTTGCAGAATAGCAGGTAGGAGGCCTAGGGTATCTTTTTATAATGAGGCTTCGGTTTCCGACGTCGCAACGACCATCGGCCATGCGTACATTCTGTTCCTCGGAACGAGTTCGTTTTCGACTTTGGACCGATCATGTATTTCTTCGTAGTGGGTATAGGCTGTTACATCAAAGAAAGAGCACACTTTTCACACCATATTCTTTTTTCATAAAGTTTCACTTTTCAAGCTTAGCTTAATGGTATATTTTCATCGTACACTGTTGCAAAGAGATACTTATAACACATATTCTTTGTTCGTTGGTTCTTGTGTTTTTGAGTTTATTATTATCCATCATCAATCATCAATCATTATCATTATCAATTATCCATCATCCTGCCTTGGTGATCATTTGCACTTATTGGTGTATTTGAATAAATAAATAAGTACGCTGTGAAATACCGAACATTTCTTGTGCAAGCATGACATTATAAGTTTAGTGCTGGATTAGTAAACATCATACGGTAATTTGATCGACTGATTTTTATATTTTTTAATTATTTTTGCAAAAGCAACATTGATTAAAAAATCTGGGTCATAAATTCCTTGTTTGTGAAATTTAGAGCGCCAAAACACAAAACCGTAAGAGGCACTGACTTCTCCTTATCTCGGATTGACTTTGTGGACGAAATGAATCTAATGGTTCGATCGCTTAGTCAGCATAATCCAAAACTGAAACAAATTTCTCATGACAATTATTCATGTTTCAGAAAATAGGACCAGCCATTCAATCTCATACGATGACAGAAGCCCTTGCTTTGATGTTTCCTTTATTTTTCGAATAAGTGAGAGACCCTTCAGCCGCTGCAGCAACCGACGTCAGGCAATTGTCAGGCTCAAGTCATCACGTTCTCTCATTCTAACGCAAGATAACGAGACTGTCAACAATACAATGCAACACGTTAAGAGAAAATGCATGAAACCAGTAGCCTACTATTAATAAAATTGCCAGTAGATGTAATGAAAAGTAGAAACATACAAAAGAGATGCAAACAAGTCTAGTAAATCCAGCAACTATTCAAAGAAAGCTTGTTCACTAGTCGATGCTGTTCAGTCCAAAATGTTTCTTTGATCAATCTTCTCCTCCGCACTAACTCTTTGTTATCACTTTCATGCACATGTCGATCGACTTCCCAATGTGTGACATCAGCATCTCTGACTGCTTTGATGTGCTTTTGCAAAAATATTTAAAAATTTAAAAATGAGTGAATCAAATTACCGTGTGATGTTTACTAATCCAGCACTAAACTTATATTGTCATGCTTGCACGAGAAATGTTCGGTATTTCACAGCGTACTTATTTATTTATTCAAATACACCAAAAAGTGCAAATGATCACCAAGGCAGGATGATGGATAATTGATAATGATAATGATTGATGATTGATGATGGATAATGATAAACTCAAAAACACAAGAACCAACGAACAAAGAATATGTGTTATAAATATCTCTTTGCAACACTGTACGATGAAAATATACCATTAAGCTAAGCTTGAAAAGTGAAACTTTATGAAAAAAGAATATGGTGTGAAAAGTGTGCTCTTTCTTTGAAGTAGCAGCCTATAATCTGAATGCGAATATTGGAAAACTTCAAACTACAAAAGCAAATGAAAGAAGTAATTTAATTGAGCACTCGAAGAAATTCTCGCGGAGAAGTTCTATTTTTAATTTTTTGATTTTCATCTGTAAAAGTAGCCTATGCGTATTGACTGCACTCCGAGGAAAAATTCATCCATTTAATATGCAGTAAGCATCCTTCACAGATTTCAATGAGATGGATAAATCGGGGAGTGCAAAATTCATGCGCCAAACGGTCTCATTCTCATATTTATCCAGCGGATATATCATTACTTTTTCTTGCGGATACCCATAGAGTATGGATGCACTGTAAACTGTACACCATTAAAACTAGCAAAAATTACATGTTATACTTTACAGAATAGTTTCGCAGAAAACATCCGCAAATATCTTGTTAAAAAACAAAAAATTGATGACGTTACATTTGATGATTAGCAGTTAAAATCCGTTAATATAAGAGAAGCCACTGGTCGGTTTTTTAGCGAACATTTTCTGCTTCAGACTGTAAAAAGACAGTGAAGACAAAATTTTTAACTGTTGAGTTCAACAAAAATTTTCTGATTGCGGTTTTCAGATAAACTCACCATTTCCGTGTGTAATATAGAAGAGGTCATATTGTAATATCGAGAACTGTAAAAAATTGTAATACAGAAATCCATCATGCACAAAATCGAAAATGTCAAAAACTCTAATATAGAAATCTACAATTGTAATATCGAATTTCAAAATGTGATATAGAAGATATCAGATGTAATATAGAAATCTACATTTGTAATATCGATGTCATTAAAAG